>PVIJ01005394.1:0-81115 GCA_004024925.1 Scalopus aquaticus
GTTAAGCGCTGCGCTGTGGAGCTGTTGGCAGCGGCGACGCGAGTTCGACGCCCGGCCGGGGAGAATCCCATATGGCGCAGCAGACCTCTCCTGACTCGCCCGCTGCTCCCCTCAGCAGTGTATTTCTGATCTGCCTGTTCTGCTACCTGCTCTGTCTCTGGTGAACCCTCTCGCCGCTCCACGCCTCTGGCCTGTACCCCAGCTTGTATGTATAAATAAAAAATAAATCTTTAAAAAAAAAAAAAAAAAAAAAAAAACCAGGGAATAGGAGCGCACAATGGACTATTGTGATATTCTGTGGGTGATTTGGTGTTGGGAGAAATATTGTGAGTACACCTGAGGGGAGAAATTATATACTGTCAAGGATGTAAGAAAAAGGTACTTCATTAATAATACACTAATTAAAAAAAAAAAGAAAACAATAGGAGTAAGTTTTCCCACTATTCTCAAGACTAGAAGTCCAAGGCCAGGGTACAGATGTATTTCACCACTGGTGAGAGCTCTTTTCCTGGTTTGTTCTATTCAACCCTTCCACTGATGGCATGAAGCCTACCTGCACTATGAAGGCAATCTGCTTTACTCAAATTACAATGATTTAATTTGTAATCTCATCCAGTAAACATCCTCCCCCCCAAATGGTCTTTGATCACATATCTGACCACCATTGTTCAACAACATTGACCCATAAAATTAAGTCATAACAGGCTAGATCCCTTTACATGACAATAGCTAGAAGAGTCCTAGAACAAAAGGAAATTTGAGGAAATGCATTTGTACATATGTGACTGAAAAACACTTTGAATTGCTGTCTGTAACTCCAAAACGTATTTCAAAACAACATAAGTTGTTTCCTGTTTCTTTACCCATTCACTTACTATATTAGTTAACAGCTTGTCAAATCCTGGAAAAAATTTACAATTATACATATATAGCTTCCCTACTATTAAAGCAGTGACTGTAGCTGTTTATATATAAAAAGACGGACATTTCCTCACTTCCACATCCCAAATGTGTAAATCTATAAATTTTAATGTGTTACATAATACATCAAAGTACTTATATCTTAAAGTAACCAAAAACACTTTAAGTAATAAGTACAATAAACTTGTACGCAAATTGTACACTGTTTAAAATAGATTAAGAGGGGGAATATTCTATAGCCTTGGGAGTATTGAGGGTAGAACTGGCCCTGGATGTGAATAGACTCAGGGATTTACTATCTTTCACTCTCCACTGGCTTCTTCCACACAGCATTAGAAATGATCATAATACATTCACTAACTGACCTCAGCAATCAAGAGGAATGAGTAATATTCCCCACCATTAGCAGTTAGTAAAATCCAAGACTACACTCTACATAGAAGGAAAAAAAGTTGTATTATTTGGTTTCTATTTTAAATGCCCTTCCCTCTGCCAAAAAAAAAAAAAAATTAGATCTCTTCTAAAATATGAAGGGAATTACCTATGTGCAGATTTGTATATAGAAAGTTAAATTGTTTTATTTGATGGATAACCTATTTAGTATTCATTTGCATGATGCTATATATGAAAAATGCTTATCTGTGTAACATGATAAAGGATAGTAATTTAGTCGAAACATCCTGATTTAGAAGTTGCTTTGCTATTAAAATGGATCGCAAGTACATAATTTGATTTCCCTCAGCTGCAAATATTAAGAAAGTGTTTAACACCACAAGTGCCATTTTTTCTGCAATCTTTATTTTTAAACTTGACCAAAATACTTATTGTTAAATTGTCACACTTACTGTTAAATTGTCACACTTACTGTCATACTTATTGTTAAATTGTCACACTTACTGTTACTGGAGAGTTTGCTTTATGGAAAAGGATTTTTTTTCTATGTATTATCACCAACTCTCCAAATTCGCCCCCTTTTTTTTTTTTTTGCATGAACTATAAAGACTTTAAATAATTTTAAGTAATTAAGTCAAGGAAAATACAATAGAAAATTCAAAACTTAGAGTTTTTTTTTAATTTTCCTTATCAAAAATTAAAATGAAGATCTAGGAGATGATCTGGCTTCTTCTAGATTCCTATTTACCACAGTATTTTAATAACAGAAAGCCTTTTCTACTTATATGCTCTTCAGCAGTGCATGGTTGGAGATACTGTGCTTCCCAAAGCCTTACCTACTCCATGTGAAGCATGTGAAAACTGAACCGACTAAGATAATTTTATAATTGGATAAGTAAGTCATAGATCCACTTACTGGAAAACCCCATGAGGCACTACCTGCACATGTAGGCATTGCCAACATGGGTTGATCGGTCAGTTGGGAAACCACTGACTTAACTGCAACTCTGAATTAATTTGATATATTTTCAACACGGTGAAGAAGGAGTGAAAGGGAAAAATTTTGTTTGTGGAGAGTTTGCTTTATGGAAAAATATTTTTTTCTACGTATTATCACCAACTCTCCAAATTCTCTGCATGTTTTTATGAAATGAAAGTGAATGAAGTCTTATTACAATTTTTCATAGAGGTTTATTGGCATGTTTCAAATTTTCATTTCAGCAAGCATATTTTCCTGTTACACTAAGTGTGCCTAGAAAACTGCTGCATTATTTTGTATAGTCAACATTTTAGAAGGTGTGTTGTTTTATCTTGTCTTCATTCAAAATAATCTTGAATTATTTTAGAACATTTACCTTGGGAGATACTGTGAACAGAAATTATTTCAAGAAATTGTTTTAATCAGAAATAATTGGCATGCTTGGGATTAGACCTTATCAGATTAAAGTCTGTATTATTAAGAATGTTGCACATAGAAAATACAACTTAAAAATTCAAAATAAAATTAATATGCCACAACCACAAAAAAGAAGCAGACTTTGGAAAGCACAATTATTGCATACCTGTGACCTTTTATTTGCCTGATCTTTAAAAATCAACATCAACTGTTCTTTCTGAGTTTAGAGATTGTTCTGTTTATTTGCTCAGCTTCAAATATGATAAGAAGTATTCCAAAAAGGTCTTTTTCTGTTTCTTTATCAGTAATTATGTTTGTTTGTGTTCCCTTATTGATTTCTACCAGAATGCTGGCAATTTCTACCAGAACAGTTTTAATTGTTTGTTTGAAGGGTAGTCATGCTTCCCTTGCACTAGGTTGTTTGTTCTAATGGAAGAGGAAGCATATCTCTTTTACTTCTATATCTCCAGTGTTTATCAGATGCTTAATGAATGTTGAGTGAATGAAGGAAGAAAGGGAGTAATGAAAAGAGAAAGGTCAATCCATTCAGTTATGTCCTATTAATAATGAATTTAAGCAAGCATATGATCCATTTCTTGCTTTGAAATGGATATTCGTTGACTTAAGTTGAGTCCCAAGATATTGGGACTAAAGGCAAGAAAAGAGAGTTTAAAGGGATGATCTGAATTCAGTGATTCAGGCAAGTTAAACCCATGTCAATCTGTTAAAGAAGGGCAAAGTGTACAATAATGGGAAAAAAGAAAACAGATTCAAGTGGTTTAAGCATAGAGGTAAAGATTCAAAATATATAGGGCTCAAGTAAAAACAGGTTAGGAACAAAAAAACACTTTTGAATTTAGAGCTACTGATAATTGGTGATTGACCTGGAAGTTGACTCAGTTAAGCATCTGGATATACCCTTTTCTGATTTGAAAAGTTTTTTTCCCAACCTATAGAACTGTAGTTTTATGGATATCAAGAAATTTCATTATGCTTTCATCCTTCATTCTCATGTCCAAAGAAAAAAGGTTTGATGGCACCCATAAAATTCTTTAAAGCATTAGTAATTCTACATTAGAGAAAATGTTATTTGTCTTCTTCTTGAATTGGCTTGTAAGATATCTCACTCTCAACTGGGCATGGCTCGTTTGTACCATTAAGAGCCCAGCTCTTACTTATACTTACTGAGCAATGGATCTCATACATACATGCATACATACATACAATGCATACATGCATGCATACATATATACATAGAGTGTTCCTAAATTGTAGATTTGACCTTTTCACAAAACAAATACTGGGAAATCAAAAATTAATAATTAATTATTAATCAAAGATAGGTGAAAACTTTGGGGCCATGATGTTTTCAATGGCACCCAGTAGTGCCAAATGGCAAGTCCAGTATTGTGAGATAAATAACTCAATGTTGAGATGGGAAATAGAAAGAACTAGGGTGTTTTTGATCATATACTTTGAGACCAAACCAACAATGGAATTCTTAACCTAGTATCTTTCCTTAGCAATTCAATTTTTCCCATATAAAAATTTGGTTGTACTTTATTTTCTTTTGGCTTATTATATTGTATATATCTGTTTTATTCTGACATTTTTCATAAATGTTATGTAGTATCATCATTCCCCAACTTAGTATCCCCTGTACTTGCCTAAATTTTATTATCACATTTACCATGTTCTTATAATTATTCTCTCTAATTTAATAATCTCATAGAGCTGTGTTTTCATTTTGCAATTCATATATTTATAATAGCAGTGCCTTTTGAATTTTGATAAAATTGTAATCAAATACCCAACAAAGCTTGGATCTACCTTACCGAATATAGAACAAAAACCGACCTTTTAGAAAATCTGACTTCAAATAGCATTTTATACTAACAAACTGTTTTTATTTTAATTTAGTCTGTCTATGGCTTACAAAATGACATTAGAGGTCACAGTCCTACTCACACACCCACACCAGAAACTAAACCTCCAACAGAAGATGAGTTACAACAACAGGTGGGTCAACTTATAAAATGAACTTTCAGTGGTGTACAGGGGAACAGTTATGAAGACGAGATGTTGAATGTTAACAGTGGGAATTTTAAAAGATTATTTTGTGGCTGGCTGTTTCATATAGAAGCTATTAATTTTTTTCCTTTCTTTTTTTATTTTATATTTTTATTGTTATTTATGTCTTTTACATTTTGTATTCCCCTTGGGTAGCCCACCACCAATTCACCCGTGATCCATCTCCATGGTCCCTTGTGTTCTTTTCTATTCCTCAGCGAGGGGGGGGGTAGTGTGCCAGGGGGAGGGGAGGATAAGGGCACAAATGGAATAGAAAAGAATATATTAATTTAAACCAAAATAGGGGAAAAAAGAGCACAAGGGACTATGGTGATGGTTCACAGGTGAATTGGTGGTGGGAAACCTATGGGGGATACACAATAATGTAAAGGATATAAATTAAATTAGAAAAAAAAAGTAGACCTAGGTTAAAAAAAATTATCATATTGTCTGATTTAAAAAAGGCACTGACATCATCTAATCTTGAAATATGTAATCATTTGAATAAATATCAATAATATCAACTGAGAGAAATATGGCTCTCAAAACTCTTTACTTTTTAATTCCTCAAATCCTTTATCCTCAAGCCAGTTTTTCAAAGTCATATATATTGATTCGTATGTGCCTCCATTATGAAGAGTTTTTTTTGTTTTGTTTTGTTTTGTTTTTTACTTTAGAACTCAGTCCTTAAGAATGAGAAAAAAAAGAGGTTGGGGACATTGAGTCATGTGTTTTTCAGATTCACATGACATGATCTTCACAAAAGGGTGCTTATTGTTTTTACAGTATTTGATCTCAATAAACCCTCTTGAGGATTTTCCTTACCAACAATAGTGTACAGTCATAGTATATATCGCTTCTTTTTTAACAGTTGATCATTAGTATTAACTCCATGTAACTCCAGTGTTTCCTATATCAAATAATATTTAAATCTCTTGGTTGATTAAGGTATGGGGCTTTCCCTGCCTTTTGCCTCTTTCCCACTAATATTTTGTTGTAATATTGTTACCAGTGGTGTAATAACAAACATTTCTAGTTTAGTTATAATCACCATAAAGGATAAGTAATTCAGAGTTTTAAAGTGAATTTTCTATGTGTTCCTGTCCATGTGAGACTTTGAAATACAATGTTAATAAAATTTTTCTCAAAATACTTACCATTGATTCTTTGTTGGATAGTATTAGGGAGTAGAACTGATTTTGAAATTATAGTAGTAATACATTTACTTTCTGAATTCAATATTTGAAAGGGAATTGTGATTCCTATTGGGTTATTTTCCATGGATATATTTCTATACTATAAAAAAAAGAAAGTATCACTTTGCTAAAGCAGGCAGAATGTTTAAATGCATCACAATTTTAAATGATATTGATTACATTCAAATGAATTTTATTTTGTATTTTTTTGTTAATGCTTTTACTTATATATTTTTGTTTAGGTGACATTTAGTTTACAATGGTAAAATTATCTCCCCCTTTAGGTGTTGTTACCACATCACTCCTACTGCCAAACACCCACAGTCTTCTACCATAGTCCATTTTAATCCCTCCCCACTTCATCCTCTCCCCATCCCTTCCCTCTCCCATAGCGTTAGTTCTACAGACAGATTTTTAGGGTTTTTTATACTGATATTAATTTATCTGACTCTTTGTTTTATTTGTCTATATTCCAATTAGAAGTGACACCATCTAGTATCTGTCTTTCCTCTTCTGATTTATTTTACTTAGCATCATCCCCTCAAGTTCCATCTATGTTGTCTCAAATGGAAAGAGTATCTTTTTTAAGCACTGCATCTTCCTAATCCATTCATCTGTCTTTGGGCACTTAAGATATTTACATCGCATAGCTTCTGTAAATAGTGCAGCAATGAACATAAGAGATCATTTCTCCCTTAAACTTAGTGTTTGTGTGTCTTCAGGTAGATATTTAGAAGTGGTACTGCTGGCTCATATAGTAGAAACTTTTAATATTTTGAAAAACCTCCATACTGTTTTCCATAGGGGCTGGACCAGTCTACATTTCTACCAACAGTGTAAGAGGATTCCTTTTTCTCCATATCCTCGTCAACACTTGTTGTTTCTGGTCTTTTTGATATGGGCCATTCTCACTGGTGTGAGTTGGTATCTCATTGTGGTTTTGATTCACATTTCCCTGAGAGTAAGTGATAATGAACATTTTTCATTGCCTGCTGATCATCTATATGTCTTCTTTTGAGAAGTCTGTATTTAGCTATTCTGCTCATTTTCTGATATAATTAGTAATTTTTTCTTGAGTTGTATGAGTTCTTTGTAAATCTTTTTAACTCTATCAAATTGCTCTGGTTTGAATTTTTCAGCAGAATCTGAAATTTTATTGATTGAGAATATATATTCTCATTTAGAATTTCCCAACCTATTGGAATTTAGTGTAAAATTGTGATAATGTCATTATCTATGTAACTATTTCTTTAAATTTCTTTTCAGATAAAATATTGGCAAATACAGTTAGATAGACATCGGTTAAAAATGTCAAAAGTTGCTGATAGGTAGGTATTTCAATATGTTCACATAAATTTAAGAAAATCATATGAGAATGATTATGTTTTAAAATGGTAAGATAATGGCTGGAGGGGAGGAATAATAATTTAAAACCTTAAAGAAATGCTATTTATTTTCTTTTTACTACATAAAATACTTTCATAGAACTCTTGTTGTAATTTAAATGGCAGAATCGTCATTATTGTTTTAAACATATAGAAATCCAATATTTGTACAATAAAATCAGACAGATAGCAACAATTCCAAGCAGTTGGACTTTTTTCATTCCTGTTAAAGGAAATGAAACTTTCAATTTACCAGTTTACCTTTGGGCGTCTGGCAGCCTTTCTGTAAATTCATCTTAACATTCACATCATTCTGTTGCTTCATGACTTTAAAAATTGAATTAAACTCAGATTTAGATATTTTCCTTTTGTTCACTTAAATCTATCTTTAATGACATTCATGGTCCTCACTTAGTGGCATTGTTAAATCCTCCAACTTCTTTTCATTCCTTGTGTCCCTTTTTTAACATACTATAAACCTCTTCCACTTTATTTCATTTTAATGGAAAGATATTATTGACTCGTATGACCAAGGCATGGAGAGAGGTGTAATTCTTAGATTTTCTCTCATGAAGCACAATAAATTGATGCACATAAATTATTGAAATGGTAAATCTGTTACTGGATTTCTCTTAAACAAGCAAGGATCTTGGTCAGACGTTTTTATTGTATACCTTACTTTGAATCATAGCCAGAAATCTAAAGGAGATAAAAATGTTTTTTTGTCTCTTTAGTCTGTTAGGTTATACGGAACAATATTTAGAATATGACCCATTTCTTGTACCCCTTGACCCTTCTAATCCATGGCTGTCTGATGATACTACTTTCTGGGAGCTTGAAGCAAGGTAAGTGACATTTGCTGTACTTATTTCAGGGTTTGTGTGTAATAGGAAAAATTCTACAGCTAATTAAACATAAACTTAATTATACTTTGTGTCTCCATTAGTCTAGACTAAAAGTTCTTTTTCAAGGTAATAGTTTTTAAATCTTATAATTTGCATTTCTGTTAAGGCTCATATTTCTGAAAGACTCATATTTCTAATTCTGAATTAGAAATGTTAGTGTTTCAAGATAGCCAGTCAGAACTGGAAAGTTTATTTCTTGATATTTATCTCATTGTTTTTAGCTTCTTTGAAAATCCACATAGCCACAAATTATCTATGTATTCAAATAAAATAAATGCTAAATTCATCTTTAAGTAAGTCCAACATAGGGATGTCTCAATAAATTTAATTTTAAAACAAAGCAGACTTACCACAAATATTCCAAGAGAAACTGATAAGAGACTGACTTCTTAAGAAAGTCAAAGCATAATTAGGACTCCCTGGTTTCTTTTATGATCTGTATAAGGGAAGAATTACATTGCCCATCTAGTAAAAGTCATGAAAAGATCATTGCATATCACTTTACAAGGTGAGGTTATAGTATCATGTAGCATTACTCTAGATGGCATTTTAAAGACGTCTTTCACTTGCATCCATCTAGTGGTCCTTAGACTCAAAAAGTACAGAACTTTTCTTTGCTAAATTCTTAATTTTATAGATTAAAAACCTGGAACCCCCAAATGTTGTGATTCCACCAGAATAAGCCATACATTGAAATGAAAGTAGAGTCATAAACTAGGATTTCAGCCTCTTGGTTCCAAGTGTACATTCCTCCAGTACAGTATGCCACCATGAGAATGTGCTATATACTATGTAGAAATTGGGCTCTCAGGTTAGAATATCTGGAATATTTTCCCCTATTAATTCTCTGATATTGGTAAGTTATAATCCTATTTTGACCTCAGTTTTTTCATCTATAAAATAAGAATTATAATAGAACTTACCTTAAAAACTTGCTGAAAAAAAAAACCGTATAAGGAATCCATTTGGAGCACTTAGCACTTGGTTCTTAATACAAATTAAACTGTTATTAATGTCTAATTTATCTCACTATAATTTAATGTCAAACCATTCATCAGAATTTTTTTTTTATGGAAGGTTAATTTAAAATGCAAGCTTCAAGGCATATATGATTTTAAAGGGAGATGTAATAGTGTAAACTAGTGCTTATCTTAAAAGGAATATATTTGACTTTGATATATCTTTTATAGCAAAGAACCAAGTCAGCAGAGGGTAAAACGATGGGGTTTTGGCATGGATGAAGCATTAAAAGACCCTGTTGGGAGAGAACAGTTCCTTAAATTTCTAGAGTCAGAATTCAGCTCAGAAAACTTAAGGTAAGACATGTTTTTGGGGGCTTATGCTGTGTACCAAAGAGACCTACTTGTAATACATATGATTATTTTGTACTTAAATGACCAATTGCCTCACAAAAATCATAATTATATGATCCTACTGAATTAGTGGAGGGCTAAAAAAAGGTAACCAAAATAAAACTTGCCATATATTATCAGTTCTTTGGAATGCTTTATTTATACACTGCCTCTTGAACTTTTAACTATATCGTTCAAATATTGACTTTGATGCCATAACAAAGTATAATGTATAGAGTCATATTTGGCAAAGTGAGAATGATCAGTAATATTTAGGCAAGGCAAATAAATTAAAATGTTACCTATTTATCAATATTGTTCTTGTTTGTATATGGCTTCTTAAAGTCTAGAAAAAGTTTGAGTGCCTATATTAACTAAATGATGGCAGTTTGTTTACATATTTACAGCTTCAGGGTAGCTGAGTGGAACATTATCTTATGATTGTTTAAAATCATTGAGGTGATAAGGTTTCATTTCATAACTATTTTTCCATGACCTCTTTCATGTAAGTGCACTCATTTACTTTCCCAAAACTTATACAATCCTGTGAAAATTTCATTTATGGAAAGGTGTCAGCATTCATTTATTTTCATTGGAACTAAGCAATGCCAGGTATTGTCACAATCTTTTCAGGATTTTAACAAATGCCAACATCAAACCATTTGGAAATATGTGAGACTGTCACAAATGTCCCATGGATTAAGCAAAGTGACTACAAACAAATCCTGAAATAATTATGTAATTATGTATGAATGCTTGTCATGGGTTGCTGGAATGCAGCTTCCTATTCTCTTTTATGTTCAAGGGAACCATTTTTGTTTTTGTTTTTTAAAGATTTATTTATTTATGCATAATAGCTGGGGTGTAGGCCAGAGGTGTGGGGGATGAGATGAGAGGATTCACCAGAGACAGAGTGGGGAGCAGAACAGGCAGATAGACTGAAATACACTGCTGAGGGAAGCAGTGGGAGAGGTCTGCTGTGCCTTGTGGGAAGCTTCCTGGCCAGGTATCGAATTCGTGCTGCAGAGGCTTGCAGATAGCTTCACAGTGCTGCAACTTAACCCGTTATGCCACCAGGGAGCCCCCCGCCCCGAACACTTTTTGATCGAGCTTTACAATACCTTCAGTTGCTAAGAATTTTATTGGTCCAAATAAATAACATTTTTCTATATTGAGGTGACATAATCAATTACTGTGTAAAAAAAGTGCTTTAAGAATAAATAACAGGGGGTCTCCCCGGTGGCGCAGCGGTTAAGCACTGCGCTGTGGAGCTGTCGGCAGCAGCGATGCGAGTTCGACACCTGGCCAGGGAGAATCCCACATGGCGCGGCAGACCTCTCCTGCCTCGCCCGCTGCTCCCCTCAGCAGTGTATTTCTGATCTGTCTGTTCCGCTCCCCACTCTGTCTCTGGTGAGCCCTCTCACCGCCCTACGCCTCTGGCCTGTACCCCAGCTTGTATGTATAAATAAAAAATAAATCTTTAAAAAAAAAAAAAAGAATAAATAACAGGGTCTCCCTGGTGCTCAGCGGGTTAAGTTGCAGCACTATGAAGCTATCCAGAGCCATTGCAGCAGAATTTCAATACCCAGCCAAGGAGCTTCCTACACAGTGCAGCAGACCTCTCCTGCCTCGACCCTTGCTCCCCTCAGCAGTGTATTTCAGTAGCTCTGCCTGTTCTGCTCCCTGCTCTGTCTCCTGTGAATCCTCTCACCCCATTATACCTCTGGCCTGCACCCAAGCCTGTATGCATAAGTAAAAAAATGAATCTAAAAAAAAAAAAAAAAAGATGGAGGATATTTTTGGCAAATTATTTTATTTTTTAAATATACTTTTTTTTTTTTTACAATGTAGTATTTCTTCTAGTCACCAACGTGCCCACCAAACTCTCCACTGTACTCTCTTCCGCCCCTTCCTTCATTCTCTAGTCTGCTCCTCTTCTTTCACCTCCCCTCCTCAGATCTATGGTCTGTTTTCAAAGACCAGTCTTACAGTTTGTCTTTGTCTGTTCCTTTGTTTGGTTTCTCTAGGTTCCACATGTAAGTGTAACCATTTGGTATTTTATCTTTCACCTGTTGGCATACTTCACTTAGAATACCTTTCAGTCCCATCCATGTTGCCACAAATGGCATGAGTGGACTGAGTAGACTTTTTTTTAATTTCTGACTAGTATTCCATTGTGTATATATACACCACATCTTCTTGATCCATTTTTCTGTTCTGGGACTTTTAAGTTGTTACCAAAACTTGCCTATTGTAAATAGTGCTGCTATAAACATAGGAGTGCAGGTTTCCTCTCAAATCAGTATTTTTGTGCTTTTTGCATAGATACCTAGGAGTAGGCTTGCTGGGTCACATAGTAGATTCATTTTTCATATTTTGGGGAATCTTCATACGTTTTCCCATAGAGGTTAGACCAGTTTACATTTCCACCAACAGCTTAATAAGTTTCTATCTTCTTCACAACTTCTCTGGTGCTTATTATTTGTGTTTTTTCTGATTTGGACCATTCTCACAGGTGTGAGGTGATATCACCATGTGGCTTTGATTTACATTTATCTGATGAAAAGTGATGATGAGCATTTTTTCATATCTGTTGAAATTCTATATGTCTTTTTTTGGAGAAGTACCAGTTTAACTCTTCTGTCCATTTTTGATTGAATTGTTTGTGTTCTGTTGGTTGAGTTGAAGATCTTCATAATAGGCCTTCAATATCAATCCCTTATCACATGTATGGTGTACACATATTTTCTCCAATTTAGTAGGGTTCTATTCTGATCACTGTCTCATTTCCTGTACAGAATCTTATTTTGATGTTTAGTTTAGTTGTTTATTTTCTCCTTTGTTTTCCTTGCTGCTGGAGATGAGTCCACAAAGATGTTTCTGAAGTTTATGTAATGGACTGTTTTGTTTATGTGTTCTTCTAGCTATTTTATTGTTTCAGGTCTTACATTTAAGACTTGTCCATTTTGAGTTTATTTTTGTGTGTGGTGTGGATAATGGTCTAGTCTCATTCTTTAGTATGTGGCAGTCCAATTTTCCCAGCACCATTTATCAAAGAGGCTTTTTTTTGTTCCAGTGTATATACTTAACTTCTTCATCATATGTTAGTTGTCCATATATGTGTGGTTTTATTTCTGGGCTCTCAATTTTATACCATTAGTCAGTGTGGCTGTTTATGTTCCAGTAACATACTGTTTTGATTATGTCTTTATAGTATAGTTTGAAGTCTGTGTGATGTCTCCATTTTTTCCTAGTCAGGAGAACTTTTGCTATCCAACGTTTGTTTATAGCTACACATGAATTTCAGTAATCTTTGTTTTGTTTCTTCAAAGAATACCACTGGGATTTTTATTGGGATTGCATTGAATCTGTTCGTTGTTTTGGGTAGGATGGGCATTTGGATGATGTTAATTCATCCAATCCATTAGCTGAGACAATCTATTTTTTTTTTTTTACCTTCTGTTTTCTCTAAGAATGTTCTATAGTTTTCTTTGTATCGATCCTTCACTTCCTTTATTAGCTTTAATTTCCAAGTATTTGATTATTTTGGGTGAGATTTTTTTAAAAGATTTATTTTGTTATGCATACAAGATCTGGGGTATAGGCCAGAGGTGTGGGAGGGGGGGTGAGAGGATTCACCAGAGTCAGAGTGGGGAGCAGAACAGGCAAATCGACTGAAAGACACTGCTGAGGGGAGCAGCGGGAGAGACAGGAGAGGTCTGCTGTGCCATGTGGGAATCTCCCCGGCCAGGGATCAAACTCGGTGCTGCAGAGGCTGCTGATAGCTTCACAGGCTGAGACTTAACCTCTTGTGCCACTAGGGAGGCCCTATTTTCGGTGAGATTTTAAATGAGATAGTTTTCATAATTACTACTTGTTTGTATATAGAAAGAAACTATGTTTGTATATTGATTTGTATCCTGCAACTTTGCTGGACTGGTTTATTGTTTCAGTTAGTTTTCCCATGGAGTCTTTGGGGATCTCTATACATATCATCTTCAAATAATGATAGCTTTACTTTTTCTTTTCCAATTTGATTCCTCTTATTGCTTTCTCTTGCCTACTTGTTCTAGCTGGGGCTTCTAATACTATTTACTAGGATAGTAGTGGTGAGAGTGGACATCCTTGTGTTGTGCCAGAACTTAGACTTTCAGTTTTTCACCACTGAGAATGATACTATCTATAGGTTTGTAATATATTGTTTTTATTATTTCAAGATAACTTTGAGTTAGCCCCAATTTTTCAAGCATTTTCATCATAAATGATGAAGAACCTTATAAAATGCTTTCTCAGCATATCTTTGTATGATCATGTGGTTTTTCTCTTCTTTTTTGCTGATGTAATATGTTACATTAACTGAGTTTCAGATGTTGAGCCATCCTTGTGTTTTTGTATAAATCCGATTTAGTCATGGTGTATAATCTTTTTTTTTTTTTTAAAGATTTATTATTTACACATACAAGCTGGGGTACAGGCCAGAGGCGTGGGGCGGCGAGAGGGTTCACAGAGACAGAGCAGGGAGCAGAACAGGCAGATCAGAAATACACTGCTGAGGGGAGCAGCGGGTGAGGCAGGAGAGGTCTGCCGCACCATGTGGGATCCTCCCCGGCTGGGCGTTGAACTCTCATCAGGCGCTGCTGACAGCTCCACAGTGCAGCGCTCAACCACTGCGCCACCAGGGAGGCCCCCATGGTGTATAATCTTTTTAATGCATTGTTAGATTTGCTTTGCTAAGGATTTTGTTGAGGATTTTTGTGTCAGTGTTCAATAGGGAGATTGGTCTGTAGTTTTATTTCTTTGTGTTATCTTTGTTTGGTTGGATATTAGTGTAATATTGGCTTCATAAAATGTGTTTGGAAGAATTCCATCTTTCCGAATTTTTTGAAAGAGTGAGCAGTATTGATATTAGGTCATTTTTGAAGGTTTGGTAGAACTCATTTATGAAGCCATCTGTTCTTAGACTTTTGTATTTTGGAAGAATTTTTATTATTGTTTCAGTTCCCTCGCTTGTGATTTTTTTGTTCAGGTTGTATGTTTCATTTTTATTAAGTAGTGGATGATTGTAGAAATCTGAGAATCTGTCCATTTTATCTAAGTTGTTGAATTTGTTTGCATATAAATGTTTGTAAAAATCTCTTACTATTCTCTGTATTTCTGTAGTGTCTGTTGTCACTTCTCTTTCAGTTTTGATCCTATTTATTTGCATTTTCTCCCTCTTTTTCTTAGTGAACATAGCTAGAGGTTTGTCTATTTTGACAAATGCACTAGCTTTTTGTGTTGATCTTTTAGACAGTCTTGTTATTTTCTTTTACATTTATTTCTGCTCTAATTTTTATTATTTTCTTCCTTCTACTGTCTTTTTTGTTGCTGTTCTTCTCCTGGTCCCCTGATATGAGAGTATTTCAATATGGATCTGCTTTGCCATCTGCTTCGCTTTTAGAACTGCTTTTGCTGTGTCACATACATTCTGAAAGGTCGTGTCCCCATTACCATTTGCCACAAGGCATGTTCTGATTTCTTCTTTGACTTCCTCCTTAACCCAGTGTTCATTCGGTAGTCTATTATTCAGTGTCCATGTATTGAAGTACTTACTTGTTTTCTTTTTGGAGATGATTTGTAGTTCAGTACCTTTATGACAAAAGAATGGTCATAATTCTTCGATATGATTTCATTCTTCTTGAATTTGTTGATGTTTGTTTTGTGATCAAGTATGTGGTCAGTGTTGGAGAGTGACACAAGTGCACTTGATAAAAATCTGTATTTTTTAAAAAATAGGTATAGTGTTCTGTAAATGTGTATTAGACCTATGTAGTTTACTTCCGTATTTAGGGTGATTATGAGCTTATTTATTTTTTGTTTCATTGATATGTCCGTTGGTGCAAGTGGGCTATTGAAGTTTACAACCACTTATATTTTTGCTCCAATGTCTTTTTTTCAAATTTCATTGTTGTTGTCTGATGTATTTTGGTGTCCTTTCATTTGGTAAGCATATATAGGTGAGTTTTATGATTTTCTGTTGTACTTTTCACTTGATCACCATTGTGTCCATCCCTTCTTTTGTTGCTTTTTAAGCTCTTAGTCTACTTTGTCTGATATAATATGGCTATGCCTGCTTTCCTTTGGGTTCCATTTGCTTGCAGAATTGTTTTTGATTCCTTTACTTTCAGTTTAAGTTTATACTTGGTACTTAGGTGTATTTCCTGGAGGCAGAAAAAGATTGGATTCTGTTTCCTAATCCAGCTATATACTCTGTTTTTTCATTGATGAGTTCAAATGACTGATGTTTAGAGTGATTATTGACATGTAAATATCAGTCATTTTGTTCCCAGCTTGTGGTTCTAGCAAATGCTTTATTATGTTCTTTGTGTTTGTTCCTCTCTTTGATTTACATTATAAAGTTCTTTTTAGTATTTCTTGGTGGAGGATTTTAGTGGATGCAAACTCCCTAAGATTTTCTTTGTCTTCGATGGCTTTATCTCTCTCACACAGAAAGGAGAGCCTTACAGGAAAGAATACTCTTGTCTGGCTTTTTTTTTTCCCCCCTTGGGGCATTTTGAGTATGTCATTCCATTCTTTCCTTGCTTTTAGTATTTATTTTAGAAATCTAACGTTAGGCTAATCAGTTTCCCTCTATAGCTTATCTCTTTCTTCCACCTTGTTAGCTTCATTTAGAAGTGTCAGTGTATTTTTTCCAGAGTTTCTGAATTGCTCTATCTCTGAAAGTGTGAGACATTCCAACAATCACAAGTGAAAGTTTTATTTCTGTCATTCCATAACCCTGAATTAAATAGTCTAAAAGTAGTTACTTGCCTGGTTAAGACCTTTTCTGATCTTGTGTCCAGGCTTCTTTCAACTCTAATAAAGCACCACGGAAATTTGCCTGGCAGGGCAGAAAAATCTCTCTATACTAATCCCATTGTTCAAATAGACAAAGGATTCACAATCCTACACAACTTTATTGCACAAATCAGATGCTCTTGCCCTTCATTCCTTTTAAAGTTGTCTTCCTTTCTAATAAATGGTTCTTTCTCAGTACTAAATTGTTTCAGTAAAATTAAGGTCATATAAGATGAAGACTGGCAGATCTATTTTGAGCAACCAGCAGTTAAAAGATAATGTTTTCAACTTTGCTTTCCAAAGTTTTATAGCTTTGAAGAAAAGTAACAAAATAAATCAATAAAAATTTTACATTGGACGCCTCAGAGAAAAAAAAAACATTATGTACTACTGTGAATTGCATGATCTGTCAATATTATAGGATTTTCAGGTGATGAGGAATCAGAGTAAATGTTTTGTGTCACATTTTATATAGATTCTGGCTAGCAGTGGAGGACCTTAAGAAAAGACCTATTAGAGATGTCCCCTCCAGAGTTCAGGAAATATGGCAAGAATTCTTGGCTCCAGGAGCCCCCAGTGCTATTAACTTGGATTCTAAGAGCTATGACAAAACCACACAGAATGTGAAGGAGCCCGGACGTTACACATTCGAAGATGCTCAGGTTGGTACACAGACATGTTCCTGAGAAGCTGACAATTGAAAACCTTTCGTTTTATTTTCATTATAATGGCAGCTGTCTTCAAAAATATAAGAGAAATTCCTGCCATTGTTTGAGAAAAGACACATAGTTAGGAAAGCAGATGATGGAACTAATTTGCCTGGATTCTACCCTGAGCTCTGCTCTGTGACCTCTTGCAATTACTTTACTTCTTCATGCCTCAATTTCTTCATACTGAAAATGGATATAATAATGGCTAGTAATCTGGTTGAGGTTTTTTAGGATTAAAGTAACTAATATGGGTCAGTACTTAAAAGAGTACCCAGCATATACTCAATTATATTTGACCACTTACTATGCACAGTCCCACCCCTGTATTATGATAAATAACTATCATTCCTCCGTATTTTCTAGATTTGAAAATTAAGACTCAGAGAAATGAATAAATTGATCTGAGTTTACAGTTTGTATTTTGTAGCTCTTCAACAATATAAGAACTGAATTATAAAATGCTTAACTCCAAATTAAGACATTACCCTACTTTTTCAACAATAAATTCTGATACAGTTCAACAAGCATAATACTATATAGGTGGTAAACCTTGGACCAGATATTGAAGATTAATCCTGAATGTATTTAAGTGGATTCCAAGTAACTCCAAATTAATCCTGATTTGTTTGAGGTCATTTCTTAAAATGTATATATTTTTTCCAAACAAGAAGAGGTTGGAACAAGATATACTCTCAAAACTCTACATTTAACTATAATTAAGTTTTTATTTTTCACCAAGCTTGAATGAAAAAGGAACATTTATATTTCTTTGACTACAATAGGCCAGGGAGACTCTCCCTAGCTTTAGTCAATGCTGAATTGGATAAATACATTTTTTCATTTCTTTCTTTGTCTACAAATGTTTGTCATTAAACTCAAACACTGAAGATTAATCAGGACTGAATTGTTAAATGTTTACCTAATCTATCATGGAATGAGTACAAAACATACAGTTTGGGAGATTTAGCAATTAAGTATCAAAAAAAATATTTCTGAGCTCATGTTCTGACACAAATTTAATGTGAAAGATAATTTTTCATTTAATTTTCACCAAAGGATATAAATCACCTGGGTAGTCTGCACCTTCCAAGTACACATAATGCTGTTTCTAGAATGATTATTCAATCTTGACTCACATAATCCACTTTTGGTCTGTAGGAACTTTGAAAAATAGAAAATGTATATACATTTCAGTTAACTGTATAAATCAACACCTGATGTGAAATTAATTAATGAGGTATTGTTAACCAATTACCATTTTCTTAAGAATTGGAATCTATTTACAATCTCCTTTTGTCCCAAACCAATTTAAACATTGATCTATTAATAAGATAATAACTTTGAATAGCTGTTTAGTAAACTTAAGTTACTCTCATTGACATTATCATTTTTAACTCTTCTAGATTTGTTTTTGAACCACATGGCATGTTTTATTTTTCCTGAAAAATAATAAAACAGCACCTTAACCATTATTTGTTTTTAGGAGCACATTTACAAATTGATGAAAAGTGATTCATATCCACGTTTTATAAGATCCAGTGCCTACCAGGAACTTCTACAGGCAAAGAAAAAGGTATTGGTTCTTTGTGACTTTTTGGACCTACTTTTCAATTGTAATTATTTGGGGTAGTTACCTCTCCTTGGGCCAGGTTATTGAATAAATGGTAAGTGAATGCACTCCAAGACCCTCCCCCAAACCTTTGCATTTTACAAGGGTCATTTAAGTTGTTTATGTTCTGTTTGTTGATTGTTTATTTTCTGTTTGTCTGTTTCTGCAAATGTTTATGCTTAAAGTTTTTTAGAAGCTGTCTTCATGTTTCATGTTAGTCTTCTGTAAACCTAGTTTTAAAAATTACAATGAAGAAAGGAAAAATGCAAAAGCATTAAGTCAAAAACATGAAAATTTTACCAGTTCAGTAAGCTAGAATATATATCCTGGTACACTATACCACATAACTAAAAATAGATTCTTTTTTTTTTTTTTTCAGAGATATTTGCCAAAATGTAGTGATACTTGATTCTTGGCATTTATCTTGAATCACTTAGTATCCTTCAATGAATTTTAAATACCTGAAATGATAGCCAAGCAAATTTTGGAGGCATCTCAGTAGATCTCGTTATTCAATTCATGTTTATAATGGAAGTCTCATTGTTGATGACACCTTATATAATCTATATAAGAGATGGAATGTTAACATATTCTATAGGTTTTAGAAATTCTGAGACAAAATTGTAATTTTGTGTAGTTCATGATCTTCATTTAGGCTAATGGGATTTTTCAAGCTCATCCCCCTTGCAACTAGAAATAGATATCATATAGTCGTTGCTATAACCAGCACAGCAACCAGTACTCAGTACCAGGTTTAAATTTGAATTAATTAATAATACATAAAATTATAGTCAAATTTCAAGTGTTCAATGTCCACAGCTAAATGCTTCTGAAATATTGGACAACACAGAATGAAATTTCCATCCTTTCTATTGATCAACTATGCTCTGATGATGTTATTAACAGGTATTTAGTTCTGATAAAAAATTCTGAGAAATTTTAAAGATACATTACTCAGTTTTCAGATATTTAAACTCTGCAAATATCAACATATAAGCTTCAAATAACTATTTAATTTTAGTGTAATTTTATTTTGCTTGAAGTCATACCATTCTGTTGTAATAAAAAAGTACTGGTATCAAAAATGAAAGTACTAATGAAAATAGACCCATGTCCTGTGACAAGAGGCTTTCTTTGGCAGCTCTCTGATCTTCTCTGGCCCTGTGATTTAGAACATGGATTTGGTGTTGTATCATTTCACCATTCTGTCTTTTTCTACTCTGTTTTCCTTGCTTTCTTTTTTTATGTTCCCTATTTCCCTTTGCCCCATCCCTTCCCACACATGTAAGTCGGAACATTCAATGGATCGCAGAACATCTTTTGAAAAATTTGTACAGAATGTGGTAAGTTTTATTTTTTAGGAATTAAAAATCATTAAGTCTGATAAAATTTTCCCAGTTTCTGCTCACCTTGCATCACTTGATATGACAGCAAAGGTGTTGCCTTTTTCAGGTTCAGAAATTCATGTTTCCTACTTATCTTTCTATCCTTCCTAGTGTAGATAAAGATGTTGATGTGAAAAACTACCTATGTCAAACTAACATTTGGAAAGAAGTGTGCATTTTGATATATTAGATATTTTTTCCATGTATCCTTTTCTTTACTAAAGGTAGTGCATGCATTTCTATGCTCTTTCCCTTAGTTCTCCCTAAGTCTTAAAAAAATCCTACCTCTGAAGAAAGAAAATGACTATTGAGCAGATTAAATTAAAAGACTATCTATGAATGGTGGTCGGTGATGAGATATTCCCTACCAAACCCACTGGCATGCCTATTTATTCTTTGTTTTCCAAGGTGTTGGAAAGTTTTGCATAAATCATCTGGGAAGTTGTTTTCCTACCAGTATTTTCTTAGTATATTGCCATGTGTTTTGCTGATGTATTCATTTGTGGGATTTTCTTTTTTTTTATTGTGCCAGTGAATTTGGAACTTTCTGACATTGTGTGAGCTCAAACTAAAGCCTTCAACACATTTATTTTTATAGGGCAGAAACATCCCTATTTTCCCATGCCATAAAAACTGTACACCAACACTGAGGGCCAGCACTAACCTGTTATGAAAAGAGGTAGAAAAATCTTGGTTTATACTCAAGTTTGTCTGCATTGTTTGTTGAGTTGTGTGGTTAGTTTCATGCTGCTACTGCTGCTACTGCTGTTGCTGTTGCTGCTGCTACTGCTGCTGCTGCTGTGTGTTTGTGTGTGTGTGTGTGTGTGTGTGTGTGTGTGTGTGTGTGTGTGTGTGTGACTGTATGTGCCGTGGCTTTTGCTGTGATGGCCCATTAAGTGGAGTTATGTGTGTTGAAATGTAAACAACTGGATTCAACAAAGATATGTTTTTTGTTTCAGTTTCTTTCAAGGATCATTGTGGGGGGAAATGTTAATCAGTTCTGCTTTTGAATTGGCAGTTGTGATTGTGGATAAAGTATTTAAAAGGCCTTAAAAAGCTGTATATATTTTGAACATTCAGTGTGTTTGCACAAATTAAAGAACTGGAAAATAAATAACTCCAGAAATCCATCACATTATAAAGTACACAAAATTTTGACTGACTATATTGGTATTTCTGAACTTAAATATAAAATTTTCTTAAAGTTGCCTCATAAATGACAAGTGGAAGATAAAGATAATATTAAAGAAATACTCAAAGATTTTTCTGGAGAATGGGATTGTAGGTTGTTGCACAGTGCTTATGTATTTTTAAAGAATTGTTTCAAATTCACCCTTTTCCAACATAATACTGATATATAGTTGAAAATAATAAAGCAATTAAGGAAAATGAAAGGGGGGGAAATGGTTGTCGTTCCTCTAATATCATCCCCAAATCTGACCAACTTTCTTAACTCTTAGAAAAGCATCACATTGATAAAAACTGAAACTTTAAGAAAGGATCAATAAGGAAATAAGGGAGAGGGAGGAAAAATTATCTATAATTTTAGTCAAAAATTTGTACTTAAGTGCCAACTATATTCCAAAATTGAACATGTGGACAACATATGCCTCAATTAATAAAGCATGTAATAATATTAACAAAATATTATGATGTCTAGGGAAAAGTTAAACTGTTTCTATTTGGCATTAGGGTGAGAAAAGGAGGCCAGAGGGAAATGTGGGGATTCCAGAAAGATTTACATTTAACTGGCTAAATAGTTTACTAGGTCAAGAAGGGCAATGATCCTTTTAAGGAAAAGAGTGGAAAAAGTCTGGGATTAATGAAGAAACGCAAAAAAAAAAAATGACATTCATACACACACACATATAAACATTAATATGTTAATAAATTTCAGGTAACCTTTAAATTCAATAGTTTGGGGTAAATCTTTTTCCATACAGAAGAGTAAAAATTAATGTTTTTCATTGAATATTATGTTACAGTAGTATTCTAAAGAATGGAGTAAGGAAATTGGAACTATGCTCTGATTTCCTCAACCTTTTACATGTGGTGACTTTTGTCTTACTGGTCATGAGAAGTAAATTTCTAAGCTGAAGGTTTTATCTATACATAATTAAATGTTAATATACTATATATCATTTTTATCAGCAAATGTGTATAAATATAAACTAACTCTACTGGGAAAAAATATATATGGCTTCTTAGTGGGCTTTGAAATGTTAATAAACTTAATTTATTTTTAAAGATTTATTTTTTATTTATTTATGCATAGAAGAACTGGGGTGTAGGCCAGAGGCGTGGGGAGTAAGCGGATTCACCAGAGACAGAATGGGAAGCAGAACAGATGGATCTACTGAAATACACTGCTGAGGGGGGGCCGGTGGGCAAAACAGGAGAGGTCTGCTGCGCCATATGTGGGTTAGCTCCCTGGCTGGGGATCCAACTCAGGTTGCAGCATTGGGAGCACTGAAACGTAATCTCTAGGCCACCAGGGAGGCCCATTATCATTATTTTGTTTCCTATCCCCAGTGAGGACCAGTCTGATATGATCCTGGTCTACAGATGTGATCTGTATTACCACCATTTACACACTCACTGTACACCAGTCACATTGATGTTTCTCTCAGTCCTAGAAACTGCTAAGCTCTTCCTCTCTGAGTCCCATGGTTGGCATCTAGGAAAATTTGCCTTTCAGGTTTTTTTTCTTTTGCTTGGTTCTTTCTCACTTTCCAGGTCTCTGAATGCATGGCTTAAGTGTAAAGTTTTACATAACTAATTTTTCTGAACATTCTGAGGGCCTTGCCCTTTGGATTTCCTCATCAAAAACTGTTATTTATTTCTCCAGTGGCAATTTTTATTTATTTAAAACATTTATTTCTTCAAATGATTGCAGTCTCTTTCTCTTACTAGTTAGTTCATGATAAGAGCAGAGACACCATCTGTCCTACTGCCCTGTCAAATAGCACAGTATGTGGGACAGACTACATAAGTACAATAAATGTTATATGGTTTAATATGGGAAGAAAAAAACCATGATATATATTGAGATTAAGGCTCTGAGTGTGGGGCAATTTTACTTATATTATTTACTATCTCAGCCTTACTGAAGTTTTAGAGAAGTTCTTCAGGGTATATGGGAAGGGTTTTATATATATATATAATATATATATATGATATATATGGGAAGGGTTATATATATATATACTATATATATAGTGTGTATATATATATATACACACTATATATATAGTAGAAAAGAGAACAGATAAGACATTTAAAAATTATTAAAGGCAAAAATTGCTTTTCTGTGCATTGCAGGTTTAATACACATTTCAGGAAACATAACTTGCATAGTCACTGGGTTATAAACATCATGTTTCAGTGTATGACCCGTAAATTCTGTAGCAAATAACACTTCCATAAAGACACTGCTTTCTGATTCAATTTTTTTTTTAAAGATTTTTATTTTTTTATTTATACATACAAGCTGGGGCATAGGCCAGAGGCGTGGAGCCGCGAGAGGGTTCACCAGAGACAGAGTGGGTAGCAGAACAGGCAGATCAGAAATACACTGCTGAGGGGAGCAGCGGGAGAGGCAGAAGAGGTCTGCCGCACCATGTGGGATTCTCCCCTGCGGGGTGTTGAACTCGTATTGCCTCTGCTGACAGCTCCACAGCGCAGTGCTTAACCTCTGCGCTACCCTGATTCAAATTTAAGACTACCCAACACCTGGTATATCTTGAGTGCTCAAAAAACATGGAAATGTTATTTCTAAGTAAAGGTGTATTATATGAAAATATCAACAGAAGAATCAAAGAGAACTCTGATGGATTTATTCAAATTGCAGTTTATATTTTCATAAGAATAGGTACTGTTTCCCCACCACCACCTCTTATATCCTCTTGTCACTTTCTACCTTCTCATTCCCTTTTGATCTCAGAGTCCTCATTCTTCCTCTGGGTTTATTAAGTCCACCAGTTTTTGTAAGTGCTTACTTTATCAAAAAATGTCGCTATTTAAATTAAACCAAGTATTTTTCTTTATCATTCTGCCTTGTTTTATTACAAGTAATTCCCTCAAATTCCACATTCTTTTTGCTGAAAATAATCATTTCATCTTTCCTTGTGGCGAATCACACTATTGCATAATGTAGATATGCCACTTCTTCTTGAGCTTATCATCTATTTAGACTGCTTCCATGTCTTAAGTATTATAAACAATGCTGCAATAAACATTGTAGGACACATAATATTTTGCATTGATGACTTCACAGTCTTTGGATAGATAGTCATGAGTAGGATTGCTGGATTGTATGGTATTTCTATTTTTAGTCTTTTAAGGTAGATTGACTACTTTCCATAATCACTGTGCAAGTTTACATTCCCATCAACAGAGAGATAGTATTCCTCTTTGCCTCCTCTCCACCACTGTTGTTGGAGGTTCTTTTAATACATGTCATTCTCATGGAAGTGAATGAAATGGTATCTTACTGTGGTTTTAACCTACATCTCACTTTTTGAAAAACATGATGAAAATTTTTTTCATATATCTATTGGCCTCCAGGATATCCTCTTTGGTGAATTGTCTATTAACAACTGCTGCTCATTCATTATTGGATTACTTATACTGTACACTATTAAATGGTATGATAGTTTTTATTTATATTTCCCATTAACTTTCTATCATCATTTCTATATTAATTTTCCCTTGGTTCAGCATTCTTCCGTATTATGATTACTTTAGGGTCAACATTTGTGTTAGACACCGTATGCACTTAGTATAATAAATGTTATGGAATATATTTATAGAATCAATAAAGTAATTTTGAAAAAAGATAAAGAATGTGTGATTTTATTAGAATTAGATAGACATAGAGGAGGAAAATGGATTTCAAATAAACATTTTAAAAGATTCTATGTGCAGGTTGCTCATATAGGTGAAAATTTCAAGAGATTATTTTCAGCAAAAAGAAATGGAATGAAAAAATTTGGTAATAGGGTAAACACATATGTAGAATATGAAAGGAACTGGGGTAAGTTAGATGATAATTAAGAATTAGCATTCATTGAAGATTTGCCATGTACTAGATTCTACACTAGTTTCTTTATATTATCTCATTTAATTTAATTGGATACCACAATTAGGTATCATTATACTAATTATTTTACCCTTTTTATAGGTGAGAAAACTAATGGTTAGGAAAGGTAAGTTGCTTTCCCAGAGTCAGTTAGAAAGCTGGCTCAAATTTATTTTATTCTCAATATTTTTCTCTCCCCATACTTGATATTCTTCCAACTGGTAAAAGATAAATAAATCCTGCCATTTGATGATAACCTCCTCCAGAGTCTGAGTCTATTTTCAATTTGTGTCTGTTGAAATGTGTTTACATGTTCCAGCATATAATTATTTTTATAACCTGGCTTATAAAAATGGCATCACTATTTTGTTTCATGAGAGTAAAAAGTGTTTTGTTGATTCATCCCAATACCAGTAGAACTTCTGTTGTTTACTGACACCGATAAACTCTTTCAAGCACTGGAGTGGATAATTACAATTAATAGTAAAAATTTACATAGCATTTTGCAACTTTACAAGGGTCTAATTTTTATATTGAAACTATATTCTATATTTGACTCGGCCCGGGAGTCCAGATCAACGTTGCACCTGAGGAGGGATCAGGGAGCAAGGGACAGGGGTACGAGAGAAAATGGAGACAAGACAGGAGGTCTGATCAAGTCTCGTTTATTGTTCCGGGGAAAGAGCATATATAGGATGAAAGTCATGGGGAGATTACATTAGGTGACGCAGGGTGGTTCGAGATCGGGGATTCAATGAGAGCGCGGCATGGGAAACAATGGGATGGTCCTGCTGACATCAGTTTGGGAAAAATGTACATGGAACGGGAAACAGAAATCTAAGGCAGTCCTCATCAAAACCTAACCTTATATGGGCAACTCAGGCATTAGGGCCGTAACTCACCGCTGGGGGCCATCTTGTCTGATGGCTCCTGACATATATTTTCTTGAAGTAAAATTGGTTTACAACATTTCATATGATTTAGAGTATAGGTTCAAACTTTCAGGTGCATGTCATCACACCACACCCACCACCAAGTCCTCCATGATAGTCTATTTTGTCAACTCCCCACTGAGTTCTCCTCTGTCTCTTGACCTTCCTGGGGGCATCCATACTAGTTCTGTTTCTAAGATCTGTTATTTGTTTGGCTTTATCTAAACCTTTTTTGTGTTACTTTGTATTTTACCTATAGGTGAAACCAGCTGGTATCTGTCTGTCTCCTGATACATTTCACTTTGTGTAATCCCCTATATCCATCTCTGTTGTCTCAAATGGCAAGAGTGTATCATTTTTACAGCTAATATCTCATTGTGTATATATTACATATTTATCTAAACCATTCATCTCTCTTTTGGGCACTGAGATTGTTTCCATAATTCTGACTGCTATAAATAGGGCTTCAATGAACATAGTAGCACACATGTCCCTTCAAAATTTTCTTTTCATTGTATGTGTAGATAGCTAGTAATGGAATTGCTGGATCATATAGAAGATGTATTTTTAATATTTTGAGAAAACTCAATATTATTTGCCAAAGGGGCTGAACCTGTCTGTTATCCCAACACTGTACAAGGGTTTTTTTCTTTACTTCCTCACCAGCACTGGCTGTTTTGGTCTTTTTGATATGGATCATTCTCAAGGGTGTGAGATGGAATCTTACTGTGGTTTTGATTTGCACTTCTCTCATAATAAATAATGATTGACATTTTCATGTGTCTGATGACCATCGGTATGTCTTATTTGGACAAATGCTTATTTAGCTCTTCTGCCCATGGTTTTAAATTGGGTCATTCTGTTCTGGTTATTGCTGAGTTTTATGAGTTATTTGCAGATCACATGATAATATAAACATAACACAAGAAGTTAAGGATTAATACAATGAATACTACAAAACATTGTTAAAGAAAATAGAAGATACAAAGAATAGGAAAATATTCCCTGCTCACACATTGCAAGAATCAACATTGCAAAAATAACATCTTTTTTTTTTTTAAGATATATTTATTTATGCATACAAGCCAGGGTACAGACGAGAGGCATGGGGTGGCAAGAGGGTTCACCAGAGACAGAGTGGGGAGCAGCACAGGCAGATTGATGGAAACACACTGCTGAGGGGAGCAGTGGGCGAGGCAGGAGAGTTCTGCTGCGCCATGTGGGAATATCCCCAGCCTGGGCGTCGAACTCGAGTCGCCACTGCTGACAGCTCCACAACGCAGCACTTAACAGCTGCGCCACCAGGGAGGCCCAAAAATAACATCTTACTCAAAAAATATATAGATTCCATGCAATCCTTATCCAACTTTTAATGGCATTTTTCAAAGAAATAGAAAATTACTGAAATTCATATGGAAGCACAAAAGACACCAAAGTAGCCTAAGCAATTCTCACAAAAAAAGAATAGTCCTACACTTCAGACCATACAACAAACAGTAATAAAAACAGTATGGTACTAGAACAAAAAAAGACACACAGACCTAATGGATTAAAGTTGAGGGGCCAGAAATAAACCCACACTTATATGGCCAGTGAATCTAGGACAAAGGAGACATGTGTATACATTGTAGAGGATAGTGTCTTCAAAAAATGGTGTTAGGAAGACTAGATATCCAGATGCAAAATAATGAAACTAGACCACTCTTTCATACGCTACGCAAAAATTAACTCAAAATGGATAAAACACCTGAAACCATTAAAAATGCAGAAGAAAACATCAGCAAAACATTCCATGACATAGATTGCAGTGCTGATTTAGTGAATTCATCTCCATTAGCAAGAAAAACAAAAAGAGTATAAGTAATTAGAACTATATCAAACTAAAAATATTCTGCACAGTGAAAGAAATTACTAAAACAAAAAGACAACCTACTGAAGAGGCGAAAATATTTGTATAGTATATGTCTGAATAAGGAGCTGGTGTTCAAATAACCAATAACTCATACAATTTATCAAAATTTTTAAAATTTCCTTTATTTTATTATCCTCTTGGAAGTACAAATTCAATGTGTACTACCTATTTTGATAGAAAAGCACATAAAATGAGAGATGAGACAGAAACCACCAACTGACAACCAGCTATCTTGATCAAGAATTTTAAATTTCTTATTGATCTTAGAATATTTGTAGTTAATGGACAATGTTGACTTTCAAGATTACCAAAAATGAATATGTAGTCAAGGTATTAACACACTATGTGGGATCAGAATATATAGAATTTTAATGGGGTTGGAGGAAATCAGGTGGGAAAGGATAGGGAGTTAGCAACAGTTTCAAGCAAGCAACATATGGACTTTTATCTTTAAATATGTAATTAGCACCTTTTCCTCCATTAATATATAGATAGTGGGGAGACTCAATTTCTACCTTCCACCAATCACACCTTCAAAAATATGTTTTATTTAATTAAATCATGGCTTCTACATATTTAAATATTTATAGATGCGACACTAATTCCAGAAATTGATAGTAATGTATTCACATTGCTATCTTTCAAAGTAGCTTACTAAGGTTCATTATAACATTTATAAACAGTTGCAAACTTAAGTGTTGCTTCATTGTTAAACCTCAATAGAAAGTTTATGAACATGTTTTATGACTTGTCAATTTGAGCTTGAATTCATCAGTCTGTCTGCAGTGTGGAGGAAGTGGGTGGGTCGGTTAGAAAGGTGGAAGAAGGGAAGGTCCTTCTGTTTGATGTACTGGTGGGGGCTGGGGGAGGGTGTTGGTCATAAAAGTTGAGCTAAGGTATTTCCAAAGTGTTCCATTTAGACACATGCACACGCACACACACACACACACACACACACACACACACACACACACACAAAATAGCTGCAGTAGATGTTACTAGTTAAGGTTTTCATTGATCATATTGTTTTTCTTTTTTTCCCTTTGTTTTATATTTTTCTCTCAGGGAAAATCTCTCACGTCAAAGAGGTTAACAAGCCTTGTACAGTCTTATTAAAAGGATCTTCTTGTAGCATGGAAGCTGACTGGAGTTTTCGCATATACTTTGTTGCTCTTTGTTGTTACCTGGAACAGAGGACATGAGACCAAGATGTTGCATGAGCAAAGGACCTGAACTGTTCTTTCTTTGTGCATATTAAGAGACATTACCCTCTCTAAGGAACTCTTTCATCTTGATGCCTCCATTTCAAAATGTTGTCTGCTTACTTCTACTTTGTATTAAGCTGAATTTGTATCTTTTCCTTTTTAATAAGTTCAAGTGAGTAAACCTTATCCCCCTTTTTTATTTCTCTTAAAGCTTCTGCTAGAGTTACAGTTCACTGAAAATACAGTCAGTCATAAACTGGAAGAATTGTAAGAAAAAAAAGTATATATCAATAAGTATACATATGGCTTCACATTTATTAAACAAAAAATTAGTGCAGAAAGTTTCTTCTTACCAGTGTATTCACAGCCAGAAACAAGTTTATGTCGTTATCTGTTGTCTGTATATTCTTGGTTAAAGTTTCTCGCATTTATTTTTATACCATATTTAAATAAGAAACACCTTTTACTCCAAATGTATTAAAGTTGATCCTTCTCTGTAAATTTGTGTATGTTTATATTGTTGTTTTATCTTTCATTAAAGGAAGCAGAAAGATTGTGTTTGCAACTTTTGACTTTTATGCTAATGAACCAGGAAAACAGGAAACACAGCCCAGTGGCAGGAATGAGCATGGCCCTTACTAATGAGCACCAGGGAGGAGCATGGCCACTTTCTGATAAGACTCCTGTCTGGAAATCACTGATAAGACCCCTGCCTGTAAGTGACCTCCCCCCACACTGAGGTCATCCTTCCCTGAAACCCACCAAAAGATAATGCGGAAGCTACTCTGTATAAAAACTCCCTGCTGCCTTTGTTGGGGGCCCAGGTCTTTAGAGGTGACCCTCTCCTGGGCCCACCAGTTTCTCCTGGGCCCACGGCGTAATAAAACTCCTGTGTTCCTGAGTGCCACTTGGTGTTCCCGGTCAACTTCTGCAACACTAATTGAATAAGAAGCTTCCTCAAATGTAAAGTTGCAATTTAAGTGATCTTCCTGAAAGTGTACCTCAGGGTTTCAAGCCAAGCAGCCAAGAGCAGATTGGAAGTGTTTCATTTAATGGCTGACCCAGACCAAGTAGACAATTTTTCTCTCATGGAAGACCAATACGAATTGGCCTTTGATTTTTTCAGAGACCTTTCTGACTCATTGTGAATATACATCTTTATGTTTTTCTAATTGTTATTTCTACTAAAAGTGGGTTTAAATGTGATTTCCTGACTTTAAGGCATAAGTCCAAACATGACCTTGGTCAATAGCTCTTTACATTTTGGTGGATACACAATCCTTTGAAAATATGATGGTATATTAACATTTAGTGAATGCTTACTAAGTGCCTGCCACTATATTATAGTTCTGCCATTTTGAGACCATTGAAGCAGAGAGAGGTTATAACTGGTATTACTTCTTGTTTTAAGTCACATAGTCAGTTGTGAATTGAGATACAAATCCAAGCACTCTAGCTCTAGAATCTGGTATACTACATTATCCACTGTATTGCACTACCTTTTTTTGTAAAAGTTAAGTGAAAAAGCCATGTACACTCTCAAATAGGGAACATTTGTATTGAATTTCGAGAAAGTCACAGGAACCCCACAGAGCTCATGCATGAATACCAAGTAAGAAACCTCACTGCCTTTAAGGGTTATAGCAGTGACCTAAAAGACCACTTAGCAGAAGATGGGCCCTACCTATAAGCTTTTGCATCCATTTCAGACTCTGGTTATTTTTTAAAATAATGTAGTTATTAATAATTATCAATTACTATAGGTAAATTTAAATTCTGAAAATGTTTCTGATTAGTGAGAAATTAATAGTGGAATATTTGACTGGTTTATAGAACTGCCATAAGGTGGAAGAGCAGCAGTGGGATAAAATTGTACATGCAGAGAATCTGAACACTAAATAGTTTAACAAATTATAATTTTATACCCACATGATTTTTTAATTTTTTAAATTATTTATTTGTTTATATTTTACATAATTGTTCTTTTTTTTTTTTTTTAATAATGTCTGCTTTCTTCTTTCAGGGGTAGTCCCCATAGAATTCCCACCACCAAATCACCTGTGCACCATCACCATAATCCCTTGTGCTCTCCCCTCCCTTGTTTTGATCCCTCTCCCTTCCCTTCCCCTGTACAATATCTCTGAATTACAGTTGTCTGGGTTTTTTTTTGTTTTGTTGTGTTGTGTTACTTATTGCTTTTTTCCCTTTATTTGGTTCCCCCCATATTCCTCCTATACATGAAACCATCTGGTATTTTTAAAAAATAATACGTAAAATACAAATAAATCTAAGTTTATAGATATTCTCCCTTAAAAACACTTAATGCAGGACAAACTTGGGCCTCTAGCCCTGAAATTAGATTGAAACCCTAGATACAAATATAATTTGAAATAAAGCAGTAACCTTATGAGAAGCTGAATAAACAATAAGCCTACATCAGAATGTCATTTAATAAGCCCCCACTTCTTGTCCAGCAAGCAAGTTGAGAGATTTGAACAGAGATTTGCCATGGAAACTTTACCATAAGACTGACCACCATGACCAGAGAAAACAGCCTTGTTCCAGCAATGTAGAAGCAGAGCCAGGGCACATTCTGTATCAAAGTCAAGTGCCTAACACCAGACATTCTAGCAGATAATGGGTGCAAACAAAACGGATGCCTTCAGCAAGAAAGCCCACAAAAACAGAGTATAATAAAAAGGATTCTCAAAATCTTCTTCCTGCTCAGATGACTTCTTCCAACTTGTACTCTGCTCCTTTGTAAGGTATTTCAATAAATCCATCTTTTCTGTTCTCCGCTCTGTCTTTGGTGAATTCTTTCATCTCTGCACCTTTGGCCAGCACCCTGATTTTCCCCACAACACCTTACACTCGGATGATTGAGGATTTCTTTCAAAACTTGTTGGTCCTTAGAGGTCCATCCCTACCAACAATTTCAAATCATGAATTATAAAAATATAAATTTATAAGAATGTCAGTAGAGGACAGAGAGGCCCTCCACTGAGTATAATCAAATCAGAAGTTCCTAGTCAAAATGTTAGTCAATTTCTGGGTTCATAGAAACTATACAGGGCTAATAAATGACTCCATTTACTGTGGTTCGGAAAGACTCATACAAAAGAGTAGCATTTCAGGAAATGCACAAAGAAAAGTTTTGGAGGTCTGTGCAGCTAACTCAAATAAATAGGATAACTCTCTTTCACTCCATATCAAGAAAATTTGGTTTTTAAAGCATAAAAATATGCCCAGTTTCTAAAGAATAAAAATGTTTTAAAAAACTTTCCTATATTGGGTCTCCCTGGTGGCGCAATGGATTAAGCGCAGCACTGTGGAGCTGTAGGCAGCTGCAGAGGGAGTTTGATGCTCACCTAGCTGGGGAGATCCCCACATAGTGCAGCGGACCTCTCCTGCCTCATCCCCTGCTCCCCTCTGCAGTGTATTTCGGTTAATATGCCTGTTCTGCTCCCCATTCTGTCTCTGGTGAACCCTCTCATTGCCCCATACTTCTTGTCTGCACACCAGCTTATATGCAAAAATAAATCTTAAAAAAAATTAATTAAAAAAACCTTTCCTACATTTAAGAAATAAAATAGTTATCCACCAAAGTAGTGTTTCAGAGAGTGCACACTCACATTGCAAAATTTATTTATTCTCTGTTACATTGAACTGATTTTCCCATTTTTGATGTTATAGTAGTGCTTTATATGAATCTACAAAAGATTTGCTGATTAAATCAACCTTACCTAATTCATTTCTTCTAAGATGCCAGGAGAAATGTGGAATGTTAGAAGTCAGTTGAGTGAAACTGTTATTTTAGAATTCTATATTGAACTAAAGAATCATTCATGAGTAAATGTTAGTCACCAATAGCTTTTGACAGGCCATGTTTTAGTCAGTTTGCCTGAGGATTTTCATTGATAAAAATGGGACAAACAAACTAAAAAAAAAAAAGCTTAAAATTTATATGTGAAAGAAGAATTGATGTAAGTAATTAGTAAATATATGCATGAATTTTATTAAAAAACACAAACTGAATATTTTTAATTATAAGTTGGGAAATTCATTTAGAAGTTGGAAGATAGGAGAGAATGGAAGAAAATAGAATATTTAGACATTTAAGTTGAATCTGTAAAGAAGATTTAAGTATAGAATAGCTTTCTATATCTATAAAGTACATCTAAAATTTTTATTTGCAATGTATGCAATATAGAATATAAATATGGAAGTGGAAAATAATATTTCTTAAACTCACGAGTCATGATAATACAAAGAAAAATAGACCTACATAATTGTAAACAAAAATGACAAAATGGTAACAAAATGATTAATAAATGTAAAGCACAAAATGATGTGAAATAAATTCAAATAATACTAAAAGTATATTTTGCTAGAATTTATATAGATTCCTTTATAGAATTTATATAGGAGAAACCATAATATCTTTTAAAAAATGTATCATAAACATTTGGAAAATATGCAAAAGATAACTATTGACCAAAATTGGCCTGTCTATTCAGTAAACCATGCAATATGAAAATAATTAATTGAGACAGTCATCCCACAACACTGTGGAATAGAGAGGTTGGTATTATCCTCCCCCTTAAAAACAAATATTAAAAAATTGCTTATAAGAAGATGCAGATGTTTAATTCATCTGTAGAGTCCCAAGACATCCCCACAGAGATTTCATTCTAGAAATGTGAGAGGAAGTGAAGGGGAAGCAGTTGGTATCCCAGCTGATAGAACAGTCTGGCTGGTCAAACAACCAAGCCATAATGGGGCAACCCAGAGCACTGTGAAATTCCCTGGAGAAACATTGCTGACACACATGTGGGCACAGACCTGACCTAGGCCATTGGGAATTCTGTATGCCTACACTGGGGAGATTGAAACCCCTTTGGACAGCATAGGTACCAAAGGCACTCTCCCTACACATCTCCCAGGAAGCATCAAAGAGAAGCCAGCTGGAGCCAAGCCAGTCTCCAAACGAAGTCCAAGAGCAGAGACAATTATTTATAAGATAATTCATGAATCCCTTCGAAAATGAAACAAATTGTGTGCAGATATTGGAGGCCCACAGAATGGCAGCAAAGGTAGCCATAATGACAAGAAAGCATACACCAACCTGCCATACTCACGCACCAGTTCACCTGCCTGCCACGCACACTGACTCTGGGAGTGTAAGACTGGCATTCCAGAGCTTGTTCTCCCCAATGGGAGACTCCAGTTTCATAAATCATGACCTGCAGCAGAAAAGAACAGCAAGGAGGTACAGTGAGAATTTAAGACAACCAAAGCCCAGAATTCAGATTTCTGGGAAACAGAGGTAGAGGTGACCAACTTCAATCCTCAAACTGAGATTGAGTATTAAAATCCCAGACTCCCCTCTGGCCATACCTCACACCAAGGTAAACTCAGAAGCAAAACAAACAAGTCTAAGTACACACACACACACACACACACACACACACACACACACACAGAGACAAATGTTTAGGAAGCAAGGGAATTTTGCATAGAAGATGGAAAAGCAAAATGAGAGTAGAAGTCCTTGGGCAAATATAAAGGATACAGAGCTAGAGGATCTAACAGGAAAGACTTCAAAAATACCCGACAATAGTTAAAATGCTAAATAAGCTACTAGATGGTCAAAGACAGTCAGGTACAAAATTTTAGAAAGATAGAGGAACAAAGAGAGTTCTTTGCCAAAGAGATTTAAAACATAAAAAAGATCACAAAAAGAATTTGAATGAAATGCAGACACATTTAGATAGTGTTTTAAATAGAATTAAGCTGGCAGAAGATATAATTTCAAAAGTAGAGGATGCAATGAACAAGTAACCTATTTAGAAAAACATTATAAATAAAATGGATAAATTAAAAAAAAACTCAAAGAAAACATCAGACTCAATTATAAGAGGAAACTTGAGAATAAATGGAATCCCAAAATTGGATGTAGAGAAATGGGATCAGAAACCATATTCAAAGAAATAATACTGGAAATATCCCAAACCTAAAGAATGAGATAAATATGAATGTTTAGGGAGCTGAGAGAGCTCCCAAATATTTAAATGGAAGAGGAGCTACAACTTGAAACATCTTTGTCAAACTACCAAAAACGAAAGATAAATTTTTTAGGAAGCAAGGGAAAAAAACTTGCAGACTCCTAAATTAGGGTTTCTTCAGACTTCAGCCCAGACACTATGTAGACAAAAAGAAAATGGATGTATTTATGATTCTATTTTTTTTAAGTTTTTAAAGAAAGATTTATTTATTTATTTATGCATAAGAAAACTGGGGCGTAGGCCAGAGGTACAGGGGGTGAGAGGATTTACCAGAGACAGAGTGGGGAGCAAAAAAGGTAGATGTACTGAAATACACTGCTGAAGGGAGCAGCAGGAGAGACAGGAGAGGTCTGCTGCGCCATATGGGTCAGCTCCTGGCCCGGGATCAAACTCAGGACACAGAGGTGATAACACTGAGACTTAACCCCTAGGATACCAAGGAGACATCCAGTATTCACAATTCTAAAAGACAGGAACTTCCAGCCAATAATTCTCTATATTGCAAAATTATAATTCAATTGTAACATGGGTTTTCTCAGGCAAACAGAAGCTAACAGTTTACTACCACCAGACCTGCCCTTCAAGAAATTTTGAAAGAAGTTCTATGTAAACTGAAAAAAAATAAATGAAATAGAAAATTCTGGAGCAAAATGACAATGGCAATAAAACACCAGAAGATAATTACTGAGTCAACCACAAGACACTAAAGGGGAGTAAGAAAGGGACAGGACCTTTATAGTTAGTGTTGGAGCACAGACAACAGCTCATAAAGTACTCAAGACAGGAACTTAAGTAAAACGCCCATGGTAACCACTAACCAAAAATCTATAATAGAGACTCACAGAGAAAGAAACAAAGAATGATAGATATAATAAGGAAAGCCATCTGGGAAGAGCAGAGAGGAACAAATGGAAAAGAAAACAGAAAAATAAAACAAAGTGACTGAAACACCTGGTTACATAAAGCAACTATTTTCAGATGTAAACAACGTATCAGTAAAAATGCAAACATTGTCGGAGGCCTCATCACACCACTGACTTGAAGGAACAGATCATCCAGACAGAAGTTTATCAAAGAAATAAAGGCCTTAAATGAAGTGTTAGAACAAATTGATTTGTGGGACATTTATAGACCTTACCATCCCAAAATAAATTTTCAGTTTGTTTCTGTGCACATGAACATTCTCAAGAATAGTAGATCACATTCTAGGACACAAACATGTCTCAGAAATATACAAAAATAGAAATTATATCAAACATCTTCTTAGACCACAAAGTCACAAATCTAGAAATTAATCACATGAAGAATCCTGGAATAAATAAAAAATGTGGAGACTAAACAGAATGCTTCTGAACAAATCCTGGGTCAGTGAAGAAATTAATGATGGGCCTACATCAAACTCAAAAGCTTTTGTACCTCAAAAAAAAAAAATCACAAAAACAAAAAGGCAACCTACATAATGGGAAAAAAAAATATTTGCATATCATAGATCTGACAAGGGGCTAATGTTCAAAATTTTTTAAAAAAAGATTTTATTTATACATACAAGCTGGGGTATAGGCGTGGGGCGGCGAGAGGGTTCACCAGAGACAGAGTGGGGAGCAGACCAGGCAGATCAGAAATACACTGCTGAGGGGAGCAGTAGGCGAGGCAGGAGAGGCCTGCTGCGCCATGTGGTACTATTCTTGGCCAGGCTTCGAACTCGCATCGCACGCTGCTGACAGCTACACAGTGCAGCGCTCAACCACTGCGCCACCAGGGAGGCCCTGATGTCCAAAATTTATAAAGTTCTTTTACAATTAAACAACAGCCAATAAAACTATCAAAAGCAAATAAAGGACCTAAGTAGACATTTTTCTAAAGAAGACATTCATATGATCTACAGACATATGAAAAAATATTCAACATCTCTTATTATAAGAAACCACAATGAAATATCAGCTCATCCCTGTGGGAATGGTCCATTTAAAAATTGTTGGCAAGTTTGTAGTGAAAAAGGAACTCTTATCCACTCTTGCTGGGATGCAAGATGGTACATCCCCTGCAGAAAACGGTATAAAGATTTCTCAATAAAATAAAAATGGAAATTCCATATGATCCAGCAATATCACAATTAGTATTTATCTAAAAATGTGAAAATGCTAGTAAAAAAAGATTTATCTCTGTCTATATACATAGCAGTAGTGTCCACAATTACCAATTCATGGAACCAATGTCAGTGCCCTTCAAAAGATGAAGAACACACACTTTCACGGTTGTGAAAAAGATTAATTAGTGGCATTTAGGACGAAATGGGTGGATCTCTATGTTACATGAAATAAGCCAAAAAGTGAAAGATATCAGATGATTTCATTCATCTGTGAAATAGAATAATCAATAAATATACATAGGTAAAATGCAGTAGGACTAAATCTTGAGCTTAGTGCAAAACTATAATGGTTATCAGAGGGAAGAGGGAGAGGGACGAGAAGGTTGGGAGGGAGACAGGTAGGGTATTTGCTTGGGTCGCTTGGTGAAGGGTGAGTAAAAAGTATGCATGTGGAAGAGTAAACATGTAATCCCTATAATTAAAATAAAAATTATAAAAAGATAGTTATATGAATAAAATGAATAAAAATCCATCAAAATTTAAAATAATCATACCTATTTATAAAACTTAGGAATAAGCCTCAAAATATAAACAGAATGGTAAAATTTGGCAAATACAAAGTCATAGTGGGAAAATACCATTTTCAAAAACTAAGAGTAAAACTGCTTAAAGTATTTGCATAATATAATAATTATATGTATACAACCAAGCATGTGTTTGCACATGTGAACAACACACAATAGAAAGTACTTTGCTTTCACTCACAAAATATTTAGAAATACCAACCAGATACTATATACAAAATAAACTCAAGAAATTATGAAAAACAGTATCAAACAGATATTGATTGCCAAAATAAAATAAAAATTAAAATCAGCGATACACAAATAAATAGATAAACCTTTCTCCAACAGAAGTAAAATGCAAAAGGCAAATGTGTTAAAAAGGAAATCAGAATGAATATATTGAGAAAGTAGATCGATTTGATGAATAATCCAAAAGCCATTACTATAAAGAGACAAATTAGATAAAATCTCATGACACTCAGTGCAGGAGAGCGAGGATAAGGGCTCAAAATGGAGTAGAAAAGAGCACAAGGAACTACGGTGATGGGTCACGGGTGGATTGGCGGTGGGTTACCCAAGGGGAATACACAGCATTAAAGATATAAATTTAAAAAAAAAATTAAAAAATAAATAAATAAAAGTACATATAACTGGAAAAAAAGATAAAAGATATAGCATAAATAAGTAAAATTAAGGACATTTTTTATTTTATCTTATTCTTTTCCTTTCCTTCTCTAACAATTCAAACCACATGATGCCAAATGGGACTAAGAAAGATGGGTGTCCATGTAGTCTGGCAGTTAGAGGAGAGCCAAAGAAGCTCAACATCATGTGTCACAGATCACGATGTAAGAAGAGCATGTATTCAGAGGGAGAACAGCCTGATATGGCCCACAGAAGACTGGGCAGAGTGAAAAGTGTCCACAGCACTAGCCCAGGGATAGTCAGGGTCAGAGACCCAACATTATTAAGAGGGCTACTAGGACTGCATTTATGTTGGGGGAAGAGTATGCACTGAATGAATTCTACCCTCTGGTGTTTTATGGACTCCACCGCCACCTCCATGCCAAAGAGATCCCAGGTGTCAAGGATTACAAATCTCATCATGCCATGCGTCCGCAGTAAGCCTTGACTTCCTGAAAGGGGGATTGCTGGGAACCGACAGTGGAGTTAAGCAGCCATGCTTGGTATATAGCCAAAGAAATGTGGATCTTCGCTTTTGTGGTTTTTGCCTGTCTTCAGGATGCTCTCAGGGTCCAGCTTAGGCAGCATTACCAGCAGCATACATTGACCAATTAATCTCTCCCTTTTTTTCACTTCCTTTTGTAAAGAAAACTTTTATTAACCTTTTTATGTGTGCCCATACTTGGATCTTGTTCTAAGTTTATTAAGCATGCAGGTGAGGATTCACACCCAGTCCATGCCATTTCCTTTTGGGGTTGCCTTGTAACACTTACAGGTTTTGGAATATGACACATTTTGGAGAGGGACCCATTGAAAGTCAGAAGACATCCACCTAGAGGGTGGAGGGGATTGATTCATTAATTTGGGATATTAGAGCTCTCGCAAGCTGAGGAGAGAATGCTTGCTCAAAGAGGGTGTTATCAGTCACAGCCAAGGCAGGTTATCAGAGCCTGAATAAGGTGAGGAGTATATCCACAAGAAAACAACATAAGACGTCAGGTTCAGAGAAAGTTGAGGAGATATCTTCATAGAAGGAAGACACAGCATGGGATCTAGAAGTTTAAACCTATGTCTGAGTCCATAAAAAAAGAGGGCTGCCATGTGGAAATGACTCTACCCAAAAGGGGTGACTATGGTATTCATGTAGAGTGAGGAGAGAGCAGGTGCAGTTTTGAAGCCCAAAAGAGTTAAACAAGGTACTTTCCGTAATGCCAGGTTAGAGGGCATCTGGGGAGGAGGAAAGGGGCATGACAATGAAGAGTGTCTCACACCAGATGAAATAAGTAAATGCATTAAGGGTAATGGCAGCCAGTCTCGTACCTAGTGGAGAAAGGGTTTATACATAAGAAAAGAGAGAAAACTAGAAAGAACTTGGGATGCTTCACTAGAATTGGAGATATTGGGGAAAGGGAATTGGGGTGGACCTGGGATGGGGAGAGCGCAATGGTCTATGTGGAAGATGATGGGTGCCTTAGTAGTGGGAAAGCTATAGTGACCACACCTGAGAGAGAGAACATTCTGTTCAAACATTAACAAACGATGTACACAATGTGCATTATTTAAAAAATTAAATTAAAACAAATAAGAAAAAATACTACCTTTTAAGAAACAATGTTGTAGCTATATAGAAATGTACTATGTGGGGTTCCACATTGACATTGTTAACACTAGACTCTATACAGCCCTATAAATTTGGGTATGACTGCCCTAAAATAACAATAAGCTATATTTTTAATTCATACTTCATAAACATGTGTAGGGAAGAATACTGAGCCAATATGAATAACTTTCTTATCAAATATGTTTCTTTTCTTGATACAAAGAAAAGATTGTTAGACCCTTGGAAATCACATCATTTATAAAACATAATTTTCTTCCACTGTGTGTCTTGGCAAGTTAATTCTTGTCCAGAGGACTCTCTTCTATCATTTCATTATCCTCATTTTACACTTCTCTTTACTTTGCTATGACTTTTTTCCACCATTATGTTCAGAAAACATTTAAATGACATTTTGACCTAGATGTTAAACTTGCTAATTAAGTATGTTTATGTAGGCTATCTCTGAGATGGTCATGTCTGGTTCTTTATCCAGAACATCATGATTGCAAAATCACATGACACTGCATGTCTTCAGGGCCCCAGCATAACTGAAGGAAAAGAAGAGAGCCTTCATCCAAAAGTCTTGATGTCTGAGACATAGAGTTGTTGTTTCTCTTCTCTTTTACCATAGTGGATAATTTTTTTTAGATGCAGTCTCTGTCACTGTTATCAGATTATTCTCTAGACCTGATCTCTGCCATGTTTGATTTCCGTAAGACATTGCAGTTGTTTTTATTTCCTCGATATAACTTGTGTTCGTGGATGAGTGTTTCAGTCATTCCATCACCTGGGTTTCAAGACAGTAGACTCTATCCTTACATTTTTATTTTGCAACAAAACAAATTTTATAGGCATGAAGCATAGATTGATAGAATTGATCCACATGTGGGAATAGTGTAAACTAGTGGAAATGTACCCTCAGAAAGTGGGGGCCAAAGTCACTTAAATCTTAAAGTAAATTTGCCTCGCCCAGGAATACCTAATCTTCTTATCTCTTTTGTGCACAAGCAGGCCTTATATCTTCATAACTTTGTCTAATGATAAAGGACCTAAGTGAACTTTCCATTTCTTTCCCCAACCTTTCCTATTTAGGATGGTGGCTAAAGCCAAATAGGGAGTTACTTAGTCATGCTGGGTCTCTCCTATGTATAAGGGAGGTATACATGTTATTATTAAATTTTTTTGGCTTTTTCTCTTTAAAAATGGACTTCAAAGAAAGAAAAATAAATGTAATTTCTTAGTCCCAAGGGGTGAAAAAACTGTAGTACTTTTTTTAACTATTTGACAAACCTGACATCTAGTGGTCGATGGACACTTCCAAATTAGCGAAAAGAGACCCATCTAATCTAGTTAATTGTAATGGAAGTGTTGTGTAGAAGTTGTAAGTATACCTGTAACTGACAGGGTCAGTGTTGTTGGAGGAACAGTAAGGACAAACTCTGAGCATATGAAAGATGTCATGTATGACCTCCACACCCTGATATTTTCCCAGATTCCATCCCATTTCCAAACAGAATATATATCAGTTACCGAGAATTACGACTTCCAGCATTCGGTGAATACGCCTTCCTGAATTGGGATTTGCTGAGAACTAGGGGTGCGGTTAAGCAATCATGCTTGATATATACCTGCACACCTGTGTGTTTGTGTTCTTGATTTTTCTGACTTTTTTTTTAATATATATTTTAATTGTTATTTATGTCTTTTACATTTTGTATTCCCCTTGGGTAGCCCACCACCAATTCACCCGTGATCTATCTCCATGGTCCCTTGTGTTCTTTTCTATTCCATTTTGTGCGATTTTCCTTCCCTCCCTCCACCTCCCATCCCCCCAACCCGCTGATTGTCTCTCTCCTATTTGGTTTCCTTATAGTTCTGACTTTTGATTTGCACCCTAGTGTCTCAGCTCATATGATATTAGGTAGGGTGCATAGACAATTAATGTATCTCGCTTTCTCTCTCCCCCACCCCTTTTCTCATTCCTCTTGTAAATAAACTTTAAAAACATTACCCTGTATATCAACTTTTTGATCTTGCCACAAATTCTTAAGCACCCTGAAGAGGATGCACATCCAGGTCACCCCATTTCCCCCAGGCCTGCCATAAAACAGCTTGGTGCCCAAACATGGAGCCATTATGATCAGATCAAAGGATCTTTCCTTGTGTTGGTGTTGTGCCAGCACACCAGACAGGTTCCCTGTGATTCAGGTAGACAGGTAAAGGAGGAGTCCTGGAGACTTCGGTGGCTTTTGCAGGCTTTTAGTTATCTTTTGTAGAAAGGCAACCAGGTACAGGTCAGGTAGGGTGGCCAGGGGGCCAGGAGGATGGCAGGCCTCCGGCCCCTGTCAACTTTTCATTCTCTGGGCTCTCTTCTGCACCCTGAACGGTCCTCTGCTGCTGCTGCTGCTTTCTTTGGCTCTTCTTCCGCTACTACTTCTTTTCCACTGCTTCTGCCGCTGCTACTGTTGCCTCTGCCTCTGCTTCTGCTGCTGCCACTTCTGTGGCACTACCCTTTGTCCTTGGCCTACAGGCCCAGATGCGCCCACTCATGCATGCACAGGCCACACTCCAGGCGTAGCCACGCGTGAAAGACTGCAGGTGTCCATCATTAAATCTAATGGCGATAGGGCAAAAGATCTTGAGCACTCTTTCATTTACCCTACATTTGGTTACCACAAGTGGGACACAATTGTGGGACACACAGACATGCAGAGGAGCTAATTCAGAAGAGCTTGGTTTTACTTCAGTAAAGTTCTCTTTGTGTTTTCACTTAAATATGTGTTCAACCATTAATTTAGGTATTTCTACTCCTCATGTTTTTCATTAAGGTTTTTTTTTTATTTTTTAAATTCATTCTATTTATGTATACAAGAGCCATGGTGTAGGCCCGGAGAGAGGGGGGATGAAAGGATTCACCTGGGACAGAATGGGGAGAAGAACAGGAGGACTGACTGAAATACACTGCTGAGGGGAGCAGGAGGTGAGACAGGAGAGGTCTTCTGTACTGTGTGGGTCAGCTCCCTCGCCTGGGATCGAACTTATTCTGCAGTGGCTGCCAATAGCTTCACAGTGCTAAGACTTAACCCCTTGTGTCACAAGGGATCTACCTCTTTAAGGTTTCTTCTTGTCGGTTTTTTTTTTTGTGTGTGTGTGTGTGTGTGTGGGTGATCTGATCATGTGTGGTAGATGGGAGATGATTTTGTTCCTGTGGGTGTACATCTGGAGCTTGGTTTCAACCTCTAGCTTAGAACTTCTGCTTCTGTGATCTATTTGTGTGTGTAAGTGCTTTATACAATGTTTCTGTTGTTGTTCAAAAAGAGGCAAGCCAATCGCCTTGGCTTTCGGGAATATGCAGAAACAAATACTGAATGTTCCATACAATTTAAATTTAGAAGAAAAGGCTGAGGCCACCCAATATATTCAGTCTGCCTTTCTATAAGTTAGATATAGTTACTTCAGTCAGTGAGAATATGCAAGAACAATTGCTGTCTGCCATCTGTAAATCAGACACAGAAAAGGGGGCCTCCCTGGTGGCTCAACAGGTTAGCGCAGTGCTGTGGAGCTGTTGGCAGCTGCAGCTCGAGTTCGATACCTAGCTGGGGAGAATCAGACCTCTCCTGCCTCGCCCGCTGCTCCCCTCAGCATTGTAGTTCGGTCTATCTGCCTGTTCTGCTCCCCACTCTTGTCTCTGGTGAACCCTCCCACCACCTCACACCTCTGGCCTGCACCCCAGCTTGTATGTAAAAATAAAATAAATCTTAAAAAAAAAAAACAGACATAGGAAAAGCAAAGCACAAAGAGGAGGTTAGAAACATTTCTCTTCCCCTCATAGTTTTATAAGGGAGGAGTAGGAAGAGGAGCACCATTACTTATTGAAAATTTTTATAATTCCCACCATAGTCTGAATCTTCCTTCTGCACTCTTTTTTCCACCTCCGCAAACTCTAACACCAGCATTCAAGTTTCCCAAGCTCCAAATGTGGAGTGAATTTGGTTCCTCTTTTTCTCCTGCAGTCTACATTCCTAAATATCCTAAATCCTACTGGCACAAGTCGCAAAATGTTCAGAATTTCTCACCACCTCCAGTACAGCTAGTGCAAGTCATCTGCTCCTCTCACCGGGATTATTACATTAGCCTCCCACGTGGTCTCTCTAATTCTTCCATGTCCCCTTTCAGTCTCTTTTCTACAGGCCAGGATGTTTCTTTCTAAATATAGGTCAGAACCATCTTTGCTCTGTTCAGAACACTCTACCTTCCTACCCATAACCTAAACGTTTCTTTATGATTTGGTTAAATCCTCACTGATCTCAACTCCCACCTCTGCTTCCCATTCACTGTTTTCTTTCTCCTGTGCCCTCCCTCTTCCTCCTCAGAAGGTATCCCCCTTCTCCCCTGGATGTTGCACTACAGCTCTCTCTGCCTGGCAGAATTGCCCTCAGGTATTAACCAACCTGAAGAGATTCTTAAGTATTGTAAAATCGGAAGTGTTAGAGGGCAAAAGCCTTTTCCTCCTACTAAATAAACTATTACTTGTAAAAACCAATATAATTTTACAACAATCAGTCATGTTGTTTTTTTTAAAAGATTTATTTATTTATGCTTACAAGATGGGGTACAGGCCAGGGGTGGTGAGAGGGTTCACCAGAGACACAGTGGGCAGCAGAACAGACAGATAACTGAAATACACTGCTGAGGGAGCAGCAGCTGAGGCAGGAGAGGTTTGCCACGTCACGTGGGAACTCATCATTGAACTCGCTCCGCAGCTGCCAACAGCCCTACAGCACTGCGCTTAACTGGTTGCAACACCAGGGAGGCCCCAGTCATGTTTTTAAAGTAGTTTTTAAAATGCTAATCAAAGCAGATAATATATAATATTAAAAAAAATTTTAAGATTTATTTATTTATTCATACAAGCTGGGGTATAGGCCAGAGGCGTAGGGTGGCGAGAGGGTTCACCAGAGACAGAGTAGGGAGCAGAACAGGCAGATTGATAGAAATGCACTGCTGAGGGGAGCAGTGGGTGAGGCAGGAGAGGTCTGCCGCCTCACCATGTGGGAATCTCCCCTGCCAGGCTTGGAACTCGCGTCGCCACTGCCAACAGCTCCACAGTGCAGCACTTAACTGCTGTGCCACCAGGGAGGCCCTATAAAATATTTTGAAGTCTGACAGTGTAATGATAAAATGATTATAATTTGGAATGATGACATTTTACATAGTTTAAAATTAAGATAATGAAAATATTAAATTAGACAAGTAGCATTTATTACCAAATTGTATTATTTTGACCAATCCCTCCACTCTTTATGCTTTTGCTCAAATATTTACTTATCAGTGAAGTCTTCCTTTACAGCAAACACTGATCTCCACTCCTTACAGTTCTTTTCCTTCTTACACTGTCTTAATTTTCTCCACAGGATCTGTATCATTGGTTACAGTGGTTATTAATTGTTTATTTATTGTCTGACTCTTTCAGTAGAATGTAAGATTCACAAAGCCAAAAGATTTTTCTGCTCTGTTCTTTACTGTATCTTCAGGACCTAAAGCACTGCCTGGAACTTAGTAGGACCTCTACTAATTCTACTAAATAGATGACTGAGCCACAAATATAAGAATGAATTATTCAATTAAATGACAATGGATTAAATATTTATGGAATATGCAATTGATAGCTAGTAGGTATATATTATATCAACCCTAATATCAGGAAGTTCCCAGTCAACTAATGTAAACAGACAGACACACACACACAAAAATATATTTTTAATTTATTTGACAAACATGTAGATTTGGCTCAGCCTAAGCCTTACTAGTTACAGAAAGTGCTTGTACATGCTGAGCTCTCAGTAAATGGTAGCTGATCTTATAATTGTTTATGTTGAGATAATAAGTCAATTGCTATAATGGATGAGAAGAGAATACCTTGTGTGATCTTCTGAACCAAACTTCATTGATCAAGCAGAGCTTTTCTGGTGGAACAGCAGTTGAAGGCACAACCAGCCATTTTGTCAGAAGGCAATGAGTTTACAAGAATCTGGAAAATTACATTCCAAAGTTGAGGATGAGTAAAAGTGAGACCAGCAAAAAAGTTGGGATGTTTTGAATTTTTATTGCCTTTGCTTTAACAAACTTTCCTGAATTGTTTTTTTTTAAATTTTATTGATATATTGTTTGTGTCTTTTACATGATTGTGTATTCCCCATAGGTTTCCCACCACCAATTCACCCGTGAACCGTCACCATAGTCCCAGCAGTCAAAAAAGACAAACACATGCAATTAGCAGCAACATGGATGGAGCTAGACGGGATCGTGCTCAGAGAAATAAGCCAAAAGGAAAAAGAAAAATATCGAATGGTTTCACTTTTAACGGGAATATAGGGGAACCAAATAAAAGATGTTCAGTGAGAGAGGTGGAGGATAGGGGCTCAAAATGGGGGAGAAAAGAATACAATTGTATTTTTTTTAAATTTCACATGCAAAAAGTAAGCATAAAAATGTGTGAGCGGAGAATGTGTTGTTTACATGACACAAGTTTCACTAAGTGAGAAAATGTCATCATTTTTAAATTCCTTTTCATTGAAAATAGTTGTTTCAAGTAAGTGAAAAAAGACTTGGAACTTTTTAATTTCAGGAAATAGAATTTTTTTCATTAAAATAAAAAATATACAAAGTTTGGTGAAATCAAACTAGATTTTCTTTTCTGCCTGAAACAGATTTGGCAGTTAATCTAATTGGCTATAAAACGGATACATTTTACAAAATCCATTATGCAGCCCACTGTTTCAGAGTTTTGGAAGAGAAATACAAAATAATATTTAATCTTAAGTAAATATTAAACAAGCATAACTTTATTTGGCAGTAAATAATTAGGAAAACTTACAAACATCTCAAAAAGTAAAATCTGTTAGATTCTGACAAATTTGTCCACAGTAAAATGACAGCTTCAGGAAGAAAGACTACCAGCTGTCAAACCAGAAAAATATAATTAAAAAATGGAAATTTTCCTGGGAAAAGCATTAAATGTAAAGAAAAACAATATTATAACAAGAGTGAAGACAGATCCCTTTCTAAAAGATACTGCTTCCAATCACGTGTTTTTGCAAATAGCCTGTTTGTCTTTCAGTGTAGCTTTGAAAGACATAACAATTAAGCTCACCAAATCTCTAGTAATTTTCTTGGGAACAGAAATGAAGTACATTCTTCCACTTAGAAGTCCAGCTGACCCTGCCTCTGAACAATCACCTCAAATTCCGGTCTGCCATTGAATTGAGATTGCTAAAAATATGCATCAGAAGAGGATTTCATATACCTTCAGATGTTCTGGAATTTGTCCTACTGGTTTAAGATGTATTAGCTGCTTATTTCATATGTTTTACTACTTCTCTGAAGCATACATTCAAATAGTTTCCAATTTGTAATATCAGGAACGCTCCTGAAATATTTGCTATAACCTGGGTTTGCAGGTAAATGTTTCTTCATGCATTGAGAAGCATTGAGCATTGAGCAGATAGAAAGCAAACCTTTGTACAATCTCCCCAAACTCTACACCTTCATGGACATTCCTTGACCTTCATCAAGCCCAGTCTCCAGGGCAGTGCTCATGGCCACGTCTTCCTAAAACCTTATCATCATTATTGATACCCTCTGCACAGATTATCATTCACTTTTTAAAAGTAATTAATGCTAAAAAGAACACAGAAAAAATCTGCCTGATATTAGTTCCTTCAAGGATCCGTGATAAGCACCTGAATTTACGATGCCTGAAATGATTCTTTCCCAATATATCCATTCATTAGAATTAAAAATGTAAATATTTCTGCAGCCTAGAACACAGTACATGCCCATGATTTACCTAGTCATTTGGATGTGTGTTTAGGGAGAGACAATGACTAGAGTTTAAGGAGTGAGGGTGTGTGTGATACTTTTGTATCTGTGTCATTTTGATCCACATGTATGTGTGTCAGTCTATATTTGTGTTCTGCTAAGAGGACTTTTAAGTCCTGTTCAGGGTCCAAATGACACAAAATGACATTTTGATGAGTTAAGTGTAAGTGAATCAGAAACACATGGATTAAATTTCCTTAATTCATGTAGATTTTAAAGTGAAGGGAAAATGTTTGTCAACACTAATTTTGGCTTTTGCCATCCCCAGACATGGAAAAAACAAATCACTGACTGCATTCAATGACCCAACTCTGGAAAATGTACCCACTTCCTTTTCCCCTTTTGTAAAGTCTTTATTTGTTCACACAATGATATTCAATTAGTCCATGGGGATATGTCTACTGGAGACAGTACCTGGTTCTGAAACAAGATTCCCACATGGAGCAAACCAGGGGCATGACTGGCTTTCTTCACCACCTGACTGCAGAGCAGGCTGGCTTTGTTGGTGCCATAAGGCCCCAGAACTTACAGCCTAAGGGTCAGCCAGCACATGTTACTTTGAAAGTAGGGGCAGTAGCTGCAGAAGTTTACCCTGCCGCAACCAGAAAATGGGCCACCTGTGTGCAGCTACTCCCCGGGGCCAGTCAGGTTTGTGCGCCGGAGCCCTGGGCAGGTTCCAGAGGCCTCTGCTTTGACTGCAGTTGTGGGAATTTCCCAGCTTGTCTGTGGGCAGTGCCCAGGCTACTCTAAAAAGAACCAATAGTGACTGTATCCCCACCACACCACCTCAGTGCATGCAGCCCCATTGGGGATACAGCAACAAGGTCACATCCCACCAGAGCAAGCTCTGGCAGTACAGTTGAATCCCAAGCCTCATGGCTCCTAGCCTAGGGCCAGCTGGGGCAGCACCCAGGCATGTCCAGCCCTGCAGCTCCCCTGAGCACAATCCTGCAGAGCGCCAAGCCAACATGATGGGCTCCCAGCAGAGCCCACCCGCAGCAGCTGGAACCCATTTCCCAGCCCTGCTACTGGCTCCCTGCCCCTCACCTTTTTATTATTACACTCAGCCCTGCTAAAGCGCAACCAGATGCAGTGTGACTCCAGCCACATCGAGGCTGGCTCTAGCCATGGGTCCTCAGAGTCCATCAGCCTAGTCTGTGCAGGCAACAGGCTTTTCCCTTTTGTATTTGGTGTCTGGATAGTAACAATCATGTTTCAACTCTATGAAACTATCAGGTTTGAGCTCAGGTTTTGGGTTAATTATTCAGATGGAAAAATGAAAGTGAGCTGATTAGTGCTAACAGACACCTTTAACCTGTTAGGCTAATGTTAGGATTGAAAATGGTCCAATCAGTTTTGTAGGATGGGGAACCCTGAGGAAGATATAAAACACAGCAGGATTTTGCTTGATTTATTCCTCTCCTGGCCTCTGTAGGGTAAATGAAAGAATGGTGAGGATTTTCCGCCCTCCCATTAGCATTAATGATGGACCCCTGCGGTCCTGCACACATGCCTGATGGTGATGCCTGAAATAGGGTGTGGGCGTGTGTGAGCGGGCACACTTGAGCCCAGAGACTGCACATGTAAAGGCAGCATAGAAGCAGCGGGAGCAGCAGAAGAGAACAGAGACCACGAGAGAATACCAGAGAGCCCAGAAAGAGTGAAGGTTTGCCTGCCCTGCACCTGGTTGCCTCACTACAAAAGATCATTAAAAGCCTGAAAAAGCCACTGAGAGATCCAGGACTCCTTTACCCATCTGCCCACCTCCATAGAGAACCTGCTCCCATGTCTTCCTGGCCCTGCACCTCCAAAGGATTTCTGCTCCCGACCTTCAAAGAGAGAAAGAGGATTCAGCAGAAAGCCTCCAAAGAAGCAGCATGAAGCAGACATTCTCCATGGGACTCAGCAGACCTGCAGACTTTCTTAGACCTTGAAACCTCTTGTAGGATAAGTGAAAAAATCATCAGGTTTTCTACACTCCCATCAATGATAGACTGCTGTGGGCCTGCCTGCATGCCTGACGCCGGGCACCTGGAGTGGGGTGTGGGCATGTGTGAGTGGGCGCACCTAGGCCAGAGACTGGGCTTATAAGCAGCAGCAGCAGAAGAGCAGAAGCAGCAGAGACAGGAGAGAGCAGAGCGTAGAGCAGAGGACCATTTGGGGTGCAACAGAGACCATGAGAGAATGCTAGAGAGCCCAAGAGAGTGAAGATTTGCCTGCCCTGCCCCTGGCTGCCTCACTACAAAGTATCATTAAAAGTCTAAAGAGCCACCGAGGGCTCCAGGACTCCTCCTTTGACCCATCTGTCCAGCTCCGTAGAAAACGTGTCCCGGTGTCCTCCGTAGCTCCACCTCTGTGTAGACCTTCACAGAGACATGGCTGCTGTACCTGCCTCCAGCCCTGCCTCTACACTGCCTGAAAGAGCACCACCATCCTGGCTCAGTGTCTCAAAAAGACTAGTTTCTATTGGCTTATGCCAGTAGCTCAAAAATAGCTATTGGTATAGGCCAACAACTCGGAGAGCTCTAACACCAGGGTCTCTGACACCACATCCTGGTGACCGGTGTCGACAAGCACAACTGCCCAATGCGGATGAGCACTGTTGACAGATGCCTGGCACCCTGTGCCTAGTCACCTTTGAGAGTTGTCCCCTGCTTCTATTTGTCAGGTACCACTTCCTGGTGCTCTTGCCTCTGTTACTCTCTGGTCTAGCATACAGTGCTGTCCCGCCTAGCCTTCAGACTAGAGCTGTGGGCTGCTGTATCACCTAAGCAGCCCCACCTGTGAGGAATTCTGCTGCCACTGTGAGTTGGACCCTGGTGCATTGCAGATCAGTGTGCTACCAGTTCCAGGCCCTCATTGATGGGACAGCACCTCCTTGCATGAGTGTCTTTTGTTCGGGACTACTTCACACTGTGAACACTATCCGGGGTGAGATCTGGCCACTGGTGGCCTTAGAAACTCTTTGACTTTCCTCCTCTCTGTTAAATAAACTCCACTGTTGCTACCTGAGCCTTAGTTGTTCTGCAATTGTTAGTACATGGGTGAGAACCCACAGACAAGTGATCTGTCCCCCACCTTGGCACTATCCTTTAGTACTGTTTTGTGCACTGCTTTAGTTCTAAACAATAATTTGAGAGAAAATTCCTTGTTTATTCATGAACTTGCCATACAGCTGAATTTATGTTGCATAATTAATCTGGGAATCTTTTTTTTTACATTTTTTAAAAGATTTATTTATTTATGCATATAAGAACTGAGGTATAGGCCAGAGGTGTGGGGTGGTGAGAGAATTCGCCACCAGAGACAGAGCAGGGAGCAGAACAGCCAGATGACTAAGGTACGCTGCTGAAGGGAGCAGCGGGCGAGGCAGGAGAGGTCTGCTGCATCATGCGGGAATCTCCCTGGCCAGGGATCAAACTCATGCTTCAGTGGCTGCAGATAGCTTCATAAGCTGAGACTTAATCCGTTGTGCCCCCAGGGAGGCTCAATTTGGGAATCTTTTGAAGAAGTAGTGCTCTTCCTTAGCCATCAGGAGAAGAACATCACTTCAGCCTCTGCTGGTGGGTATCTGTCTTGATATCATAAATATATTTCCAAAAGATTTCTCAATGGAAAATACCTTCTTTTAATATTTTCCAGGTGTTCTTCTTAGTAGGGGTGATTTTTTTGACTTTCCTAAATCCTGCTGGGTAAAGTTGCACATGATCATGGTTAATATAAATGTAATAAATCTCAAATGTGGATATAATAAAGTGATCTGCAGAGCTAAGGCAATAGTTTGGGGAGCAAATGCGGACTGTGGCTAGGTCAGAACAATGAATTAGGGTCACACTGAAAGGTTTGGGAGTTAGAGGGGAGAGGAGCGGGGGATGGTCATAAAGAATGTGAATTCCTTATATTTGAGTGTTACCCTCCCTTTTTTCAGAGAACAGGAATAGGTAAATGAGGAGGAATATGAAAAACCTTAAGAATTATTTTGTGTGCACATACACTTCTGTATATGTTCTCAAGGTAAGATCACTAAATCTCTTCCCTTTGATGTGATTGCTTGATTAAAAACCATTAAGCCACATCTAGACCTGTGAAGAGAAGGAAAGTCAAAATAGACATACCAGAGTGGGAGAGTGAATAGAAAGGGCAGGAGCCAGTCACTCTACTGCTCATCTGTGACTCTGCAGGTGTTTCTTTTTACAGATCTTTTCCCTTTGCAAAACAGGAATGACAGCTCTCCTGCTCACCTGTGACCATGCAAGTGCCTCTCCTCTTTTTTCTCCTTTCCCAATAAACTTGTACTTCTAAAATGTAAAGGAAAGGGCCTCCCTGGTGGTGCAATGGGTTAAGCGCAGCACTATGAAGCTGTCCAGAGCCACTGCAACACGAGTTCGATACCCGGCCTGGGAGATTCCCATATAGCGCAGCAGACCTCTCCTGCTTCACCTGCTGCTCCCCTCAGCAGTGTACTTCAGTTGATCTGCCTGTTCTGCTCCCCACTCTGTCTCTGGTGAATCCTCTAACCACCCCACACCTCTGGCCTACACCCCAGCTTGTATGTATAAATAAATAAATCCTATTTAAAAAATTTAAAAATGTAAAGGAAAAAAGAGGGCAGGGGCCCTAATAGACTATGGTAGAGAATTTTGGGTGCTTTGTTGGTGGGTGTGGTATTTGGAGGTGTAAGTTCACACCTCCAAATATATTAACATATACACCTCCACATACACTGCTGTTAGGTGAATAGAAAAATTATACAATAAAAAAATCCAGAAATTGAAAATTAGAAGGAAAAAAAAAAGCTGGCTTTAACATGACAGAGAAAACTGAACAGTAATGTATAAGTGATGCAGGGTGATAGAAAATTATTTGGAGTGAAAAATCCCATATAAAAATGCTGGTAACACCCAGTTGTTTTGACACGGGTCACATTTCATTTTTGGCACCTGTAAAATGAAGAGAAAATCATACATTTCAAATGTTAGATTAGGGGAAAGGAATTTTCTTTCAAAGGTTTTCTAAGGAAGACGAGTCAGAATATAACTGATTTGGGGGACTTTACTGGGAGGAAACTAAAGTGTCATGATTTTTTATTTAACTCGCCTTCTTAAGTAAATATATTGCATGGTTTTATTAAGTAATATGACACTCATATTTGTTTCAATTTAAGCACTAATGAAGTATGTGAAGTATTCCTAAGAGAATCACTCTTCTACATCCTAATTTTTTCTCACCCTTCAGGTGAAAAACAAACAAACAAAAAAAACTAATGATTTTATGGGCATCCTTCCACATTTGTCTCTATCTTTGTCTATAGCAACTTGTTTTGCATTCGCCTAATAAAGTAGAAATTAAAGATATTTTAATTTTATTACAGTTTTAAATAATTACACACTATTTTTGAAAACAGATGCAGAGATCTCAAATGCTATAATAAAATGATAACTATATTTTAATGAAAATGCAGTGATTTTGCAATATTACTTAATGTTACTAATTTCCATCATATCAACAAATCAAAGTAAACCATATTCATTCTTTGAAAAATGGAAAACTATCTTATGATAAAATCCAAACTCAATTTATAATCTTAAAATATCTTTTTTAAGATATGAACAGACCAATTTTTCCCCAAATAGCCAGACATAAACATATAAAAAGTTTTATTAATCCTTTCATGAAAAGTCTGCATAATCACCGCAAGTAAAATCAATGTACTATCTTCACCCCTTCTTGTCCAATTTCCGGCTGACTTTTTGCCATCATCAACATTGGTCTTTGCAGTCCCTCTGATTTTCTTCATTCTGTTCTCACGTTCCTTTCACTATTTTCTTGTACTTTTTCTTCTCAAAGAGGCCATGTCTTGCAAGCCTATATTGGGGTTCATATTTCTTCATTTAATCCAAGGAATCTTAAGTTATACCACAGCCAGTTTTCTTGCCATCTCCAAAATGGGTTCTAAATCCAAGTAAAAAGATGACATCAGGGGTCGTCTTACATATTTTAGCTTATTTTTTTTTTTCTGTCTTAGGATACTGTTGCTTCCCAGAGGGAAGGATGTCAATGATCATTTGTTTCTGCTGAAGTGGTAGGTTGGGTCACAAACTTCCTGGCCTAGAGAATTACTGTGACATTCAAGATGGCAATGGTTCTTCAGGCAGTCAGCATGAAAAGAAAACAATCATGATGATATTTTCTTAGTATGATAAAGCCAGTTTCATGTTAAATGTTAAAAACAACTGTGCCAAATTAAACATGAGGAATAAATATAATAAATTGTACCATTACTGCTTTAACATTTTTAAATAACTCTACAATACACAAGATGAGAAAAATGAAAATATTCATATGTTAAGGTAGACAAAATATAACATAACATCCAAGAAAATCAGCCAGAAAGTCTATTATAAAAGTTAATAAAAAGTTCATTAAGCTGGCAAAAAATACAAAAGTTTTTCTTTGCATATAATACAATAGTAGTAGAACATGTAACAGAAATAATGCGCTTCACAATATTACCAATGGTTATAAATAAATCTAATAAAATATATGCAACTTATGCCAATGCACTAGAAGATGACTTTTATATAATAACTATAAACTTCTGATTGGTAATTTTTAAAAGATTTATTTATTTATGCATACAAGAGCTGGTGTGTAGGCCAGAAGTGTAAGTGTGGGGACGTGTGAGAGGACACCCCAGAGACAGAGTGGGGAACAGAACAGGAAGATCGACTGAAGTACACTGCAGTGGGGAGCAGCAGGTGACACTGGAGAGGTCTGCTGCGCCATGTGGGCAGCTCCCTGGCCGGGGATCAAACTTTGCTACAGTGGCTGCTGATAGCTTAATAGTGCTGAGACTTAACCCCCCTTGCATCAGAGAGGCCCCTGATTGGTATTTTTTAATTTATTTGTTAATAACTTATAGAGGCAACATTGATTTACAACCAACAATTTGGGTGAATACGTTATATCACATCAGATGAATATTACCACACTTCCCCCTCCCATTAAAGCACCCATAATCTTTTACCATATTTTACCCCACTTTGTTCCTACCTCTCTCCCCATCTAGTAACCTCAATTCTGTAGTCAGATTTTTAGGGTATGTTTTGGTTTAGTTCCATCGATTCCTTTGTTTGTTTCTCTATATTCTACATGAGTGAAACCATCTGATAACTATCTTTTTCCTTCTGATCTATTTCACATAGTACTATGCCTACAAGTTCCATCTATGTTGTCACAAATGGCAAGCATTCATCTTTACTTTTTAAAAAATAACTAAGTAGTATTCTGTTATGTGTATACACCACATCTTCTTGATCTGCTTCTCTGTCATTGAGCATTTAGTTGTTTGCACTTGGCTACTGTAAATGTGCTGCAATGCACATAGGAATATATTTGAATTAGTGACTTTGTATCTTTTAGGTAGAAAATTAGAAGTGAAATTGCTGGATCACATGGTATAGCTATGTTTAATGTTTTGAGGAATCTACATGTCATTTTCCATAAGTGATGAACCAATCTATATTCCCATCAACGGTGTAAGAGAGTTCCTTTATCTGTCATTTTTGCCAACGTTTGTTGTTTCTAATATATTTGAGATGGGCTAATCTCACTGGAGTGAGGTAGTATTGATTTTCATGTCTCTGACAATAAGTGTTGATGAGCATTTTTCAATATGATTTTTGTATGTCTTCTGTGAAGAAGTGACTATTTAGATCTTTTGACCATTTTTTTGTTGAGTTCTTTATTTTCTTTTTATCAAGTTGTAGGAGTTCTTTATAGATCTTGGATATCAGACCCTTGTCAGATACATGATGTGCAAAAATTTTCTTTCATTCAGGATGATTTTTTTTTGTTTTGATGAAAATTTTTTTCAATGTAGAGAAGGTTTTTAGTTCAATATAGTCCCATTTGTTGTTGTTTTTTGCATTTCCTTTCCTTGCTGTTGGAATCAAATCTCCAAATACCTCTGAGGGCAAGGTGGTAGTGTTTTGCTTGTTTTCTTAAGTGTATTTTATGGTGTCTAGTCTCACATCCATTTTGAATTAATTTTGTATATATTGTGAGAGAGTGGCCTAGTTGCATTTTTTTTTGCATGGAGCTGTCCAGTTTCCTCATTATTTGTTGTTTCTATCACTTATTTGTTGAAGACTTTCCTTTCTCAATTGTTTATTCTTGGCAACTTTGTCATTGATTAACTCTCCATATAAATGTGATTTTATTTCTGGGCTCTTAGTTCTATTCCATTAATCTATGTATCTATTTTTATTCTAATACTATGCTGTTTTTATTAATATAGTCTTGTGTATAGTTTGAAGTCTGGGAGTGTGTTACCTCTATTCCTCTTTGTTGTTAATTACCTTGGCTTTTGTTGTTCCATATAAATTTCAATAATGTGTGTTCTATATCTTTAATGAATGTTATTGAGACGTTGAAAAGGGTTGCATTGAATTTCTGTTACTTTGAATTAGATGGACATTTTAAAAATGTTAATTCTTCCAATTCATGATTGTAGAATTTCCTTCGGTTTCATTTTGTCTGTTTCAATTTTTTTTAACAATGTCTCATAGCTTTCATTGAATAAATGAAATTCATTGAATAAATTATTGTTAGATTTATTCCTGGTATTTAATACTTTTATATACTGTAAATGGGATTGTTTTCTTGATTTATTTTTTCTCTTCTAGTTCATTATTTGCATGTAGGAATGCAGGGGCATTTTGATATTGATTTTGTAGCCTGTCACTTTGCTGATTCATTGTTTCTAATACTCTTTTAGTTGTTCTTTAGTATTATCTATATACATATTATCAAGTCATCGCAATAGTGATAGTTTTACTTCTTTTCTAATTTGGATTCTTTTATATCTTTGACTTGCCTACTTGCTGTAGCTAGATTTCCAATACTGTGTTGAATGGAAGTTGTAAGAGAGGACGTCCTTGTTATATAACTGATCCTAGAAGAAAAGCTTTCAATTCCTCACCATTGAGAGTGATGTCATCTGTGTGTCTGACAAATTTGTCCTTTATTATGTTGAGGTATGTTTATTCAAGCCAATATTACTAATAGTTTATCTTAAGTGGATGCTGAATCTTGTCAAGTGTCTTTACTACTTCTATTAATGTGATTATATGAATTTTATCTTTCCCTTTGTTGATGGGTGTATTACATTGTTTGACTTGTGTGGTGATAGCATTGAGACTTAACCACTAGTCCACCAGAGAGGCCCTGATTTGTGTTGGATGAACCATCCTCACATGCTGGAATAAATGCCATTTGGTTATGATGTATCATCCTTTTAATGTATTGTGGAATTTGCTTCCCTAAAATTTTGTTGAGGATTTCTGCATCTGTGTTCATCAGTGGTATTGGTCTGTAGTTTTCATTTTTCTTTCTATTTTTGTGATGTCCTTGTTTACTCTTGGTAACAGAGTAATGTTGGCTTTATTAAATGTATTGCAAAGCATTGTTTGTCCCTCAACTTTTCAAAGACGTTGAGAAGAATAGGTGTTGGATCATCTCTGCAGGTGAAAGAACTCACTGGTAAAACTATCTAGTCTTGGGCTTTTGTATTTTGGGAGACATTTTTATTACTATTTTAAGTTCCTTGTTTATAATGGTTACTTTCATATTTTCTCTTTCTTCCCAGGTTTGAAGCTTCTAGGAACTTTTCAATTCCTTCCAGATTTTCCAACTTTTGTATGCATAAAAAATTACAATAGTCTCTTATGATACTCTATATTGCTGAAGTATAATATATAATAACAGGTCTTCTTTGGTTTCTGATTTTATTTATTTGAAATTTCTCCTTTTTCAAATTTATGAGCATAGTAGAGATTTGTTTATTTTGTGTATATTCAAAGAACCAATTTTTCATTTCATTGATATTTTAAATTGTCTTTTTGACTTCTATTTCATTTATCGCCACTCAATTTTTTTCATTATTTCTTCTCTTCTACTGGCTTTTTGTTTTATTTGCTCTTTTTTTCCAGTTCTTTAAGTTATAATGATAGATTACTTATATGATTTTTCTTCTTTCTTGATATGCACTTGTATCACTATATATTTCTCTCTTAAGAATGTTGTGGCTGCATCCCATCATTTTCTATTTGGTTTGTTTTTTCATCAATGAAGTACCATTGTTTTACATTTTTGTTAACACAAGATGAATATGTATTACTAAAAGACCTAATACAACCATCATTATTAAAACAACATTCAATGGCACAGAACAAATATAAGCAAAAATTAATGGAATAGCATGAATAGCTCAGAAACAAATTCATGTATATATTTAATATTTTATTAAATGATAAAAATAGGATTTCAATTCTTTAGAAATATTATGGATATTTCAATAATTTGTGATTATTAGAAAAAAGAAGAAAAAAGGTGGGAAAGAAGGTAAACAGAAATAAATTTGGCAAAATAAGTTGTAGATGCATTAATATTTTAATATAAATGTGAAAATTAAAAACATTTGAGGTTATATAAAATATTTTTATATCGTGAGCTACAAAACTATTAACATGAATTGACAAAGAAAAACACTGATGTAGCAGATAAATTTCTAAACTTCTATACAGTAAAAAAAAACAAAAAACATAAAATATCTGAAAAAGAATGACAACTAGTGATTTCACTGCCATTCTCTTCTTAGATTAAGTTCTACTAGGTTCTGGGTTCTAGGTTCTACTCATGGTAAGCCTCTCCTCTGCAGAATGTTTCAATGAAATTCTAATAAAAATTTCAACTACAGTTTTCAATGAAATGGAACTAATATTGCTGAAATTTGCATGGAATCTCTCTCTCTCTCTCTCTCTCTCTCTCTCTCTCTCACACACACACACACACACACACACACACACACACAACTGAACTGCCAAAGCTCTCCTGACTAAAAATGGAAAAGTATCACATGCCCAAACTATAGTACAAAGACATAATAATAAAAATAGTATGGTACTGGAACAAAACTAGACACACACATAAATGGAAAAAAACTGAAAATCCAGAAATAGAACCACATATATGGTCAAGTAATTGATGACAAAGGAGCAATGAAGCCTCTGAAATAAATAGTGCTGGAAAAACTGGACTGCCACATGCAAAAGAATAAAACTAGACTACTACCTTATACCATACAAAAAAATCAACCCAAAATCAATAAAAGACTTGGAGTAAGACCTGAAATCATAAAATACATAGAAGAAAGAATAGGCAAAACACTCCATGGAATAAACTTCAGAAACATCTTTGAGGAAAATGAAAGAAAATATAAACAAGGAAAACGAAGGGAACACAAACAGCAGGGACTACCTCAAGCTAAAAATCTTCTGTACATCAATAGAGACAGCAACCAAAATAAAGACACCCTACTGAATGGGAGAGCATATTTGCACACCATCCATCTGATAAAGGATTGATATAAAAGATCTAGAGTACTTACACCACTCAACAAAAGCAAAGCAAACAACTCAGTCAATAAATGGGCAGAAGAGCCAAACAGTCACTTTTCCAAAGATGAAGTACAAATGTGGCCACATGAAAAATGGTCAACATCACTAATTATTAGGAAAATGCAAATCAAAACTATAATGAGATACCACCACACATCTGTGAGAAAGGCCTGTATTAAACAACAACAAATGCTGGTGAGAATGTGCTGAAAAAGGAATACTCTTCTACTGCTCCTGGGAGTGCAAACTGTTCCAGCCATTATGGCAAGCTTTGTGAAGTTTGCTCAAAATACTAAAAATGGAAATAAAATGCTGTCCAAAAATTAACAATGATGTCAGAAAATAAATAAATTTTGAAAACACTGCAAATGGATCTACCATATGATCCACTCCTAAGAATCTACCCAAAGGACACAAAAACTCTGATTCAAAAGGAGACCTGCACTCCTATATTTATTGCAACACCATTTACTATAGCAAAGACATGGAAACACCCTAAATACCCCCAAACAGGATGATTGGATCAAGGAGATGTGGTATATACACACAATGGAATACTACTTAGTAATTAAGAAGCATAAACTCATGACATTTGGATGGAGTTTATTCTATATGAAGTGAGCAAGAAGGATATAAATATTGGATGTTTTTTTTTTCACTTTTATGTGAAACCAAGCAAAGGGACAGGGAAAAATAGACAAGGGAGTGTGGTGATTGATCACAATTGCTGTGGTGTTGAGAGAACCAGGGGAACTACACCTGAGGGAAGAAATCAAATGCTATCTAAAAATTAACAAATAAATAAGAAAATAAAAATAAAAGAGTAGAACATTTAAAAAATCTAAAAAAATTGATTCTTAATAGGATTATGGTAATATAAAGTTAAAAGAAACACTATTTCATAGAACTGATGGGGAAGAAGACGACTAAAGTTGCCATGGTAACAGGTAAGACCACAGATTTTAGCAGCCTCATCCCCCACAATCCATAATTAATTTTGTCTTGGGTCACTTCCAGGAAGTCCACTCTTCACAGCTAGGTGGTAGCAAAGATATTCTTATTATTCACCTCCAAGATCTCAAAAAGATTGCTGAGGAGTTAGTTACTAATTTCCTACAGAAATGGAGGAGTTAAATAATGCTCACAGATATTAAATACTTATTAAGTACACTGAATTAAGCATTTAAAACCTAAAAATAAGCATTTTTCTCCTCTGGAGACTGAGGTGCTTTAAGTTCTAAAATGTACTAATGATTTATAATTGCATAAATCTCACATACCAAAGCAATTGAATTTCTGAAACTTTATTTTTGAAATTTCAAGCTGAATTTGGCATCTACTTAACATGCAGAAACAAAGCAGCAAAGAATAATAATAAATTGTGCCTAGCTTCACAGCACAATATGAGGGGAGATTCTAGTCAGAGCTAAAACTCCATCAAAATCCAAGAATGAGTAAAAAGTCAATTCTTCCAATTATTTTCCCAGTAACTTCAACTCTACAAGGTTGAAGAGAAGAATTCCAAGGAAGCTGACATCAACTTGAAGAACACTGCAACACTGAAGCTTAAAAGAACACAAGCATGTACTCTAATTCTACATTTTCAGAAGTGTAAACAGACACCTAGAGAGATTCTATCAGTTGTCCAAGACCACTGGTGAGTTTGAGCTCTTGAATCTCTATATTTCACTGTTTGCTGTATCTTCACCTGACTTTTTCCTATCCCCTCCATTTCTCCCCTGGCCTGTGTTACTGCCAGAGGAATAGCAGAGCGGCAGACAGTGCCTATTCTGGCAGTCTTTCTTTCAATTAAATTTTATTTTTAATTTATTATTTATTTATTTTTTAAAAGATTTATTTATTATTTATACAAGCTGGGGTATAGGCCAGAGGTGTGGGGCGGCGAGAGGGCTCACCAGAGACAGAGTGGGGAGCAGAACAGGCAGATCAGAAATACACTGCTGAGGGGAGCAGCGGGCGAGGCAGGAGAGGTCTGCCGCACCATGTGGGATTCTCCCCGGCTGGGCATCGAACTTGCATCGTGAGCTGCCGACAGCTCCACAGTGCAGCGCTCAACCGCTGCGCCACCAGGGAGGCCCCTCAATTAAATTTTAACTACAACACTATGAGGGACTATTATTTCTTCTTTCACAGGTGGGGAAACTGAGCTTCCAGGGAAGTGATATAACATGGACACAACCCAGAAGCTACTTATGTTCAATTCCTAAACTGAAGATCCCAACTATTATAATTGGCTGCAAGCTATTCTTTCATGCCCTGGCTCAGCTTCCTTTTTATCTTCCCACTGGGTTATCTAAGAAAGTGTTTTTTAAAGTGTACCTGCGATCACATATCCCGTGCATTGGAAGGGAAATCTACATATTTTGTAAGGTACATGCATATTTCTACCTATACCAAGAAACTGAATACACATAGTTAATGTACTTATGTTATTCAGATTCTCAAACCGATACAGGGCAGCAACAGGCACTAAAACTGGCCAAGGACACTGCCCAAATAGTTTACATGTTATTGTCAGTTCTTTACACATGTGCGCAATTGCAGGACTACTCAGACTTAGGGAACAACAAAAATAGAATTTATTTAACAATCCAGAGGAAAACAAAAAGTTACTGAGGCAGAAATTGCTGTTTACCTCACCCAAAGTAATTTCCGGTCCTTTTAAGTCCCAAACAAAAAGCAGCTATAACGGTGTCTTCCTGCCACTGAGGACCTGGAGCTCCTCTCCTGACCAACAGGCCACGTGTCCAAGATGGCATCTTCCTGCCTCTGCAAACAGGCAGCGGCTAGACTGTAGGCCAGGACAACAAAAGACACTGTAGGAGATGCTCCTGGAGCTGCCAAAATGCTCCAACGCAGCACCAGACAAGCAACACTCAAAACAACAGCTGCAGTGGCTAAATGGCCCAACAAATGGCCACACTCACACATTTTAGCAGGGCGCCCAGGTCCGGGTCCTCGCCTTCTTTCCTCAGCTGTACCAGCAGCAAAACTGGGAACAATTTCAGTCATGGCTACTTGCAAAGACAGGGTGAGGGCCAAAGTCTGACCCCGAAGTCACTGAAGATCCAAAAACACTACATCTGGAACTCTGAATCCAGGGGGCTGAATGCTATTGAGACTCCTTCTGTTGACCCTTATATTTTTTATCAAAGTCTCCACCTCAAACTGCAATTCTTTTTAGAATTTTCCCTGAAGCTATCTGTCCTCACCAGCAACTACCTCTAGGGGGCACCACCTATAATGGACTTAGGCCTCAGCCGCCAGTACCTCTTTTATAGAATATCTGCTACATTTCATACAATTTAAATGAACTGTGTCTAATCTGTGGAGCATCATTTGCTTCTTCTGTCTTCTCTCCCCACAAACACCTAGCTTAGTTACAAGTGCCTAATAGAGGCTCAACAGCATGTGATATGTTTAACTAAATTGGTGCCATTTACCCTGGAGACCACAGACACTTGCATAACTTTCAAGTCCTTGGATCCCACCATTAATCAAGGGCTTTGGTGTCTAAATAGGGGAAAACCAAATTCCATTCAAACTGTGCAGAGTGCCATCTCCTAGCAGTAGGGTGCAATCTCCACCCAGCTTAGGCTTTGTGTTGTTTAGCAGGCTGTGGAATCTCATCATCAGTCACAGTGGAGCCAGCATTCTTCGTGCTTGATCTGAAATATGTGGCTTCCCCCCATGTTCTAGTCTCTTACACAAAGGCAGCCTTGCTTCTGACAGCCTCCTCTTGGAAATCAACAGGCTTTGAGTCTGCCTGCTGTGTTTGGAATTGATGTGGTTCCAACCCTCAACCAAGTTTCAGTCTTTTATAGTCAACTTTAGAGGAAGGAATAAATAGGAGAATGGAGCACAATCAAGGGTAAAGACAGACGAGTTAAAAGGTGAAAAATTTGGAAATAACTCTGTTTAGAAAGATTTTGGGAAAAACTATTTCTTTGTTAACTGAAACACAGGGCAGAGGGCACCAAAGGCAGAATGGAGATCTATTGCTGTGTTTCTTCCTTCCTTTAGAATATTGCTCAAAACAGAGAGGAACGCAAAAACAATGTGAGGTCTCAGCTTCTGTTAGCTTTATTGTGTCACATAAAACCATGAGTCCCTAGGGTATTCATAACCCTAAGTGACTTGAAGGGATTTTTCTTTTTCTGTGGGAAGTGCTTTTTTTCCATTTTGGGAAGCATATTTTCAGAAGGTGATATCATCAGTTGCTATCTTTGGCTGCTATTTTTGGTAGTTTTGCATTTATAAGGTATATCATTATCCTAACCACTTTATCTCTTTCTACTCCACAGGATGATTGAGTATGCATCTATTCATGGTGATTTACTGGATATTGTACAGTGTAAAAAAAAAGTTAATATAATCCAATTTTTTTTGGAAAAGAAGGTAAAAATGTACGTGAAAATAGCTGGCAGAGTGCATGGCACTTAGTGGTTTTTCAAGATGTGTTACAACATCCCTTTCTGCTGTGGAGAAATGGGTAAGATAGAGCACTGATATTGAAACAAATGAACAGAACATTAAATACAATGAATAAATGATACATTTAAAATTATTTCAAGGCAGAAGAACATTTCATGATCTTGCTTATATATAGAATATAAAAAGCAAAACAAAAGGTCAATCAAAACCAATCCAATAACGAACCCTAGAAATTTGTCTGTAGAATTAAGGTGAACAGAGTGGAGTTGGGGATGGGTAACGAAGTGTGGAGGAGGCCCAACAGACTATGGTGGTTGTGCTGTGGTGACATGCAACTGAAGAGGTATAACCCTATACCTCTGAACCACATACAGTGTTGTAAACCAGAGTTACTTCAATTAAAAAAATGAACATTTTATGAGGAAAAAAAGAAAGCCTAACATATTTAACAGGATGAGATTGTATCAGCCCATTCAGTCTGCTGTAACATATTACAGACTAGGTGGTTTGTAAGCAACACAAATTTATTTCTCATCATTTTTGAGGCTGGGAAGCCACAATGTGCTGGCTGACTTAGTGTCTGGAAAGGATGTACTTCTCTCTTTGTAGAAAACTGTCTCCTCATTGTGTCCTTACATGCCACGAGAGGCCATACAAGAGCTTTCATATGAGGACTTATCCTACTCATTCGGTCCTTATCCTTAGGCCCAATCACCTTCCAGAGGCCCCATTTCCGCATACCGTAATATTAGGGACTTGGTTTGCCATATGAATTTCAAGGGACCCAAGCACTCAGTCTATAGCAGATTGTATGAGAGTAAGAAATCACTTATCTTTTATTAAACCTGAAAATTTCCTTGAGAAGTTTGGTTTAAGAAAATAGTTGGGAGATGAAAGAAGTGATAAAATTTGGCATGGTAAGTATGGTTAAGTGGCAGATCATACAGATTCCCATTAGAGTGTGCACCGAAAGACCACAGAATATGAGACTATTTTTTGTCAGAGAAGATGCTGTCTCTTTATTTTACCAGAAGAATATGGAGCCTGTAGAAAAGGTAGGAAGCTATGATGACTTCAAGATGATATAGCTACACTGATGTGATTGTATAGATTGCAGTAGACAGACGAATTAATGTGTTTTGGAGAAAGGCAGTAAGATTTAACACTAGACTAGATTCTCTTTGTAAAGGTAATGTTGTGCCTTCTATAGTCAAACTGATTTTGACACAGTTTTCCAATGTCATCCAAGTTTTCCAAAGATGGATTGGAAAATCTAGATCCAATAGAATAGCCTTTGTCAGAATTATCAAAGTTGGCTATATAGAGACAGTTAGCACACCATCAGTTGGTAACACACTATACTTTCTTTCTATTCTACAGTGAAAATAATCCTTTCCAACCCCTCTATGCCTGCTCTTTGAATGAGGACACGTATGTGATTCCTCAAGAACCCTGAGTAATCAGAAAGTGCTGGAGGAAGGACCTCCTATACAAGTAGCAAAAAAGGAGGAACATAACAGGAAGACAATAGATTGAGGGTTTATGATCATAGAAACCACCTCACCTGTTAGAGGTGAGATCTCTGCCACAAAATATGAGACCTTGGAAAATGTTCTGAAAAGTGAGATCTATTGCTGTATTTCAACCTCCATGAATTAACATATCTTAGGATATTGAATATAGAGTTCATCTCTTCCTCAGTATTCCCTTTGTGCACTTAGTGCTTTCTTTTCAACTGATTTGCTTTACTAAAACTTGTTTTAAATAATGAAAAGGGATGTAATAAAATTAATCTGTATTGCTATTTTTAAAAGATTTATTTATGCATACAAGAACTGAGGTGTAGGCCAGAGGTGTGGGGTGGTGAGAGAATTCACCAGAGATAGCGTGGGGAGCAGAACAAGCAGATCTATCAAAGTACACTGCTGAGGGGAGCAGTTGGCAAGGCAGGAGAGGTCTGCTGAGCCATGTGGGAAGCTCCATGGCCAGGGATCAAACTTCTGCTGCAGTGGCTGCAGATAGCTTCATAGTGCTGGGACTTAACCCTTTGTGCCACCAGGGAGGCCCTGTATTGCTATTTACTATTTATCGAAGTCTGAAAATACAGAAAATCAGAGAATAGAGGTTTTGAACATCTCAGCTAAAACAGTTAATCAGTCAGTTGACATTCTGGATTTATACTATATATTTACTACTGGGGGAAAAGCTTTCAAAATCAATATTAAAATCAGGCTAAGTTGACAAATACGTCAGCATAAAATGATAGGAAGAGAGAAAAAGCTATTGACATTTAATAAAATATAAAAAGAAAAGAATAAGTAACAGTTACAAAAGAAGTAAGAGAAAGAAGCCATCAGAACCATCTCTGTTTTTTTAGGAAAGGCTTATGGATAGAGGAGGAGCAGGGTTGAGCCTTACAGCATTGATACTTCAGGGAAAGGCGGAGTAGGCAGATGCTGTATCGTGGATATGGGAAAGCACACAGTCTGGGCACGGGACAGGAGGACTGAATGTACTCAAAGCCAGAAGAGTAGAGTATGAAGAATTGTACATCCTGAATTGATGCAATCCAAAGTAATTAACTTCTGCATTCCTTAAATTTACACAAAGTTGTGTGTCAAATATAACTCAATAAAGCCAGATAAATGGTGTTATGAAGTAGGTAGACATTGTGCAGTATTTATTTATTCAAATAAAAATGGAAGCGAAGAAAGTTTGGAGCCAAGACTCTAGAATAGAATGTAAAGGCAGTAATTCAGGCATGAAATTATGGTACCTGATCCTGCATATGTAGCAATAGCACTAGAAAAAAGTTTCGATTGTGAAGATAATAGCTGGTACACTGGATTAATTTTTTACAAAATGGAAATTCTGATAGCTTTTAAATGCTTTTTTCTTTAAATTCTGAGATTTGGTCATACCTATATCTTCATATAAAACATCTGATTGGTTGGCTAAACCGTGATACTACTACTGCTATTCTTTTTTAAAATGTCAATAACATTTCTGTGCTATGTTGCCTGGTTTAGTGGGAAAGAATGTGCTATTTAACTTTCCTCAGTAGGAAGTGTAAAAAGAGAGACAGAGAGAAGACTGATAGTTGTTTATTTTAAATTCTAAAGTTTAGAAAGCTAAGGCTGGGGCTTTCATGATCAATGTCTTCAGTAAAAGCCTGTCTGGAGAGAAATGAAATGGAAAATTTCCCTTCTAAAAGTTATCTCTGCTTTTTGTTCGTTTTATCCAAGACAGTGTCAAGTAAAACTTTTCTTGTATGTCTGTTCGAAAGATAGAAAACTTTCCAAAAGGGGGGAAAAAAAAAGACCTCCCAAATGACTTCTTACTTCTGGAAATTGCTTCAATAGTTCATTCAGGGGAGTTTCTAATCCTGCAAACCTAGTTCATTTTAACCTTACAGATTGTTAACCTACTATGCAATACCGTGTAACAACAAGAGTCCATGCCATGCTTAGTAAAACTTGCACCATAGACTTTCAAACCACAGGACTGCCCTTGTGTGGGACTCCTGAATCCACAAAAGGGACCAAATGATATTTTTGTGCAATTAGCTAGGGTGAGGATAGTAGGGTATGTAGGTACCACACATTTGTTCTCAGTACTTGTTGCTATATATTTTGAAGAGGTGATCTAGTATCCTTATTTTAAATACTCAGAGTTATGCTAAAGACCTGTATTTAGAATATACCATTCCCTGGTGGTTTTTCATTTTGTCTGTTTGTTAAGAAGTCTTGCTACTGGGCCTCCCCGGTGGCGCAGCGGTTAAGCGCTGTGCTGTGGAGCTGTCGGCAGTGGCGACGCGAGTTCGACGCCCGGCCGGGGAGAATCCCACATGGCGCGGCAGACCTCTCCTGCCTCGCCCGCTGCTCCCCTCAGCAGTGTATTTCTGATCTGCCTGTTCTGCTACCCACTCTGTCTCTGGTGAACCCTCCCGCCACCCCACAGCTCTGGCTTGTACCCCAGCTTGTATGTATAAATAAAAAATAAATCTTTAAAAAAAAAAAAAAAAAAAAGAAGTCTTGCTACTAAAGCGAAATACCTCTTTAGTTGAATTCACTCAACTGCTACCCCTGTTCAAATTTTCACCTTTTTCTTCATAGTACTTGCTATGAAGATCTCTGTTCCTTTGAACAGAATCCCCACAGAGCAAGCCAGGGTACAGGACTGTTTCTCCAAATCCCCTAACAATCCTCCCTCCAGAGCAGCAGGGTGAGTTTTTGGGAGGCTGAGGCACATTATCTCAGCCCACTGCCTCCTAGGGGTCCCCCTCCCCTGGCCACAGCCCATGCCGGATGTGGCCAGGGCAGGTCAGTGTGAAAGTGGCAGTAGTGGGCATTTGACCAAAAACAGCTCCAGTGTGAGTGGCTCAGCTGGGTCTCTGCAGGCCTGGGTGGCAGTGGGGGTACCAAAAGCAAGAGTTTCACTGTTCACTTAACAGTGTCTGTGGACAGCCCCTTCCATGGACCAGTAGGGTATGAATGCCAGAGAATGGGTCTCTAGAAGCATCTATTTGAACCACAGCAGCAGGCATTTTCAGGTAGCCCCCAGGATAAGCATCCCTGCTGGGTCTCCAGCAGCCAACCTGAAAACACTCTGCCTAGTGGGCAGTACCCAGGTAGCATTGAAAGCAGCCCACAGAGGCAGAAGCAGCAGCATTGGTTTCTGCCATCCTGCTACTCTAGGACATGCAGCCCTACCTGGGCTGCAGCAGCAAGCAAGCTAGCCCTGACACTCGCACAGTAGAGGCCCCCAGACTGCTGGGCCAACATGGCAGGCTCCCAGTGGAACCCACCCTGCAGCAGCTGGGACAAATGTTCCTCCCTCCCCACTCCCTTTGCATTGTTACACCTGGCCCCACTGAAGGGGCACTGGGTGCAGTATGTGCTGAGGCTGGCTCCAGCCTGACTCCACAGCCACCGGCCCAGAGCCTGTCCTGACCTCAGTGCAGATCGAATCTGTGAGGCATGGGGTTTTTCCCTTTTGTGTCTTGTGGCAGTATCATAAATGAACCAATCAGCTCGAGCTCTCCAGTTGTCAATCAAGGGCTTGAGTTCATTATGCAGATGGAAAATTTAGTGAACTGATTGGTGCAAACTCTTAAGGTAGAAAAATGGTCTAATCAGGCTTGTAGAATGGGGGACCCTAAAGAGGATACACAGCAGAGCAGGAGTCAGCTTGGGAGTCACACAAAAGCTGGCTTGCAAAAAGAAAACACGGATTCTGCAAACAATCTCCAAAGAGGAAGCATCATACAGACTACCTCTGTGGGACACTGAGACTTTTGCAGAATCTGAGACCTCCATAGGCGATAAGACCATCATAGAAATCCAGAACTCCGTAGGCCTCCAGAACTCCACAGATCTTCTCAGAGCATCCACTCTCTTCCGGTCGCTGACTTTGCATGAAAAGAGCACTACTGGCCCCAATCAGGTGTCTCAAAGTTATTGGCTACTAGTTTGTATCAAAATCTTACAAAGAGCTATATCTCTGGTGTTTCTGATAACACCTCCTGGTGACCAGAGCTGTCCAGTACTACTGATCAATGACTGACACTCTGTGAGCCACATTTGAGAGCTGTCTATCACTTCTGATCATCTGACACTGACTCCCAGTGCTTTTGCCTCTGTGACTGTCTGGTTCAGCAATCCAGTGCTATCCAGCCCAGCCTTTAGACTGCTGCTGTGGGTTGCTGCAGTGTCACCCCAGTGGCCCCACCCATGACACATCCAGCTGTCACTATGAGTTAGATTCTGGTGCACTGTTGCTGGTGTGCAACCAGCTCCAAGTCCTCATTGACTGGGCAGTGCCATCTTGCATCTGCAACCTTTGTTTGGGACTACCGGACACTGTGACACCATCTGGGGTGGGGGGGTGGGAGACAGAAAATCACTTGTGGCCTTAGGAACTCTTTTCACAATTTCCTGTTTATTTTGTGGTTTTTTTTTTGTTTGTTTTGTTTTTTTAAATTTTGTTGGACCTTGGCTAAGTGGTTTCTTGCAATTGAGGAGAACCCACAGATAGTGACCTGCTCCCCACCTTGGGCACTATCCTTAACATTATTTTTAGTACTGTTTTACCTTGATATGTTGCTTATCCATATGAAGTAACTTCTGACAATGTGTTACAACTTTTACACATCAATTTAAAATTTCCCCTCTCAAAAAATCCTAGAATGATCATTTCCTCAGCACCTAAGTATTCAGTGTGTATCTCAAAGTATAAATAAGAGTCTTTGTCTGGAGAGCAATTATACAGACCAAATTGTTTCCTCCCCCAGGTTCATATATTCATATGTTGCAGTCCTAATCCTCAATGTGAAATATTTGGAAATAGCAGACATAAATAAAGTTAAATGAGGTCAAAAGGCAGAGACCTAATCTGGTAGATCTGGCATCCTTATAAGGAGAGGAAGGAATACCAGAGTGCCTGTGTACCTGTGTGTGCGTTGCTCTTCCCTCCCCCCTCTTCTCCCTCCCTCTTCCCCCTCCCTCTCCCTCCCTCCCTCCCTTCCTTTCTGTCTCGCTCTCTCTCTCTTTCTCTCTCTCTCTTCCCCCCCATTTCCCCACAAACACAGTGAAATAGCCATGTGAAGACATAAGATGAAAGTGCTAAAAGTAACTTCTGAAAGTTAAGAAGAGAGATATTTTTATTTCAGTTTCCATCCATTTATTTACTCAGTCATTTTCTAATTTATACATTAAGCCAATAGTTAATTAGAGCTGGCTATGTTTCAGGCTGATGATGTGTTAGGTGTTGGGATTTTGGCTTTAAGCAAGTCATTGGAATTCTACACTGAAAAAGCCAGAAGAATGTGCATATTACTAAGAAAGTAGGGTGCTAAGGAAGCATGCAACAGATTGTCCTAACTTAGCTGACTTGAATCAGAAATGTCTTTCTGGATAAAGTGATATTTAAAACTAGGCTTAAAAGATACATGGAAAAAAGGTAAAGAACTGCACAGAGTCCGGAATAAATGTCCTCCTGAGAATCTACTGTTAGCGTGCTTTCTGACATCACGTAGGAAACACTTTCAAAGATTGTCCTTTAGAGCAGTTAACTCTAACTGATAATATTATCAGATTAACATTTACCATAAATTTATCTAGAGTTAACTAAAGCTGGTGATTAAACACTGCATGGAGAGAGCCAAGGGATACAGATATCAGACATGGTTGGCTCTGTCCCAGCTTTATGTATTCACAAAGAGAGATAAACTTAGGAAATGTGCTAACTACTCATCTTGGCAAGTCAAGGAATTTGTAAATCATTGGCAGTTATGTTAAAGAATAATATACAAACTTAGTTTTAACCAATTCCCAGTACCCTAATTATCTAACAAATTTCAAAAATTAATAAAATCTTGATCTCAAGAGAGTCAAACATCATTTATGCACAGTTTTAGTTGAAGACAGCACTATGCCCAATTTTTCATTTAGGCACATCAGGAGATTTGGATAACTTCTAAAAAAGAAAGAACAAGAACATTTTACAGTCTACTTTTTAAAAAACCTTTTAATTTCCATTTTTAAGGAAACTTGTTATGTAATAACAAAATCCTAACTTGTTTTTCCTCTAATCCTTATTCTGAAGTGGTTTTCACTGACTTTATCCCCACCCAATTATTGATTTTGATGGTTTTTCTTTTGTGAGTCCCGTTTTCACCGGTTTTAGTCCATTTGTATTGTGACAAGAGCTGCAACAGCTTCCTAATAAAGTGGGAATGACCAGCTTTGCTGAGCCCTGTTTCAGCAGTCCAGCTTGAAGGCCAATCTAAGCACATCAGTGGCCAGGCTTGACAGCTCCTCAGCACCTCAGCAGCTGGATTTGAGGCAGTCCCAGTGCAATGCTGGCAAGCAAGTTCCTGGGGCTCTAACTGCAGTGGCACCCACTTGCACTGCTCAGACGAGCATGCCAGCACAATGCTGGAGCCTTGAGCTCAGTGTACTACCTGCAGGCAGCCCCCAGGCCAACCTGGTGGGCTCCAAGAGTGGTGGGGGCATTATTGCCAAGAACAGTCTTGGCAGAAGCCACGGGGACAGAGATGATATGGCATGTGTACCCTGCAGTCCAGTCCTGAGCTCCTGGGGTGCAGAGCTGGACTGCACTGTGACAGCGCTCAGGCAAGCCCGGGTGGGTACTGACAGCAGTTGCAGCTCCCAAGCCCCAGTGCCATGGCGGCCTGTGCTATTGGTCAAACTCATTGGTCAGATCTGCATGCACAGCCAGGTTTTCACTTTTGCATATCGTTCTGGAATTGTAAATGGACCAATCAAGTCAAGCTCCCAAAGGTCCAATCTGGTTCAAGCTCTCACCCGTATCATTCAAGGGTTTGAGACCTTTCAGGATTGTAAACTGACCAATTTGATTGAAGCTCAACCAACACTAATCAAACATCTGGGACTGAAAACAGACCAATCAGGCTTGAAAGGTAGGGACCTGAAACGGATATAAGTCAGAGCAGTAGCCAGCTTGAGACGATTTATCAGGTAGCTTCAGATGAGATTTGTCCAGACTATTGGAAAGACCTTTGCAAACAGATTTGTTGGGAAGATTACTTGGAATAGAGATCTCCCCAGACTTTGAGACCTCCATAGATTTTCACAGAGATCTTTGCAGACAGCTTCTAAGACATGAAAGACCTCTGCAGAGCTTTATGTATGATCTCAACTTCAAATTTCATCCTGACCACTGTTCTTCCTTTGGCCCTGCCTCTGACATCACCTGCAGAGAACAATGGCCTGTATCTGGTGTCTCTGAAACAGCTGTTTGCTGTTTGCTTAATCCCAGTATCTATCTCTAAGAGCTGTTTGCTATTTGGCACTACAGCAGCTCTAAAATCTGTAACACTGGTGTCTGTTCACTGGTGCTATTGCCTGCTGACTGTGAAGACCAGCATTGCTGACTGGTCCAGCTGACCACCAACCAGTGCTGCTGAATTGTGACTGGCACTGCTGACCTGTGTTTGGCCACCTCTGGGACATATCCACTGCTTCTGATCCTCTGGTACCACCTCCTGGTGCTGTTGCATCTTGCGCTGTCTAGTCTGGCCATCTGTGCTGTCCAGCCAAGCCTTCAGGCTGTTTTCTGTTGGCAGATGTAGTGTCACCTCAACAGCCCCACCTCTGATCAGCTCAATTTGCCATTGTGAGTTGGATCTTGGTCTGCCCTTTAATGAGGGGTCACTAGCTTCAGGTTACTGTCAAAGGGAGGGTGCCATCTTGCACAAGCAGTTTTTGTTTTGGATAACTGGACACTGTAGAAACTATCTGGAGTAGGACAGTCAGCTATTTGTGGCCTTAGAGACTCTTCCTTTTCCTCAGGGAAGAAGCCTCAGAAGTGTCATTCAATTGTGAGTCATGGGTGAGAACTCGTAGTTCTCACCTGTCCCTGCGTCTTGGCATTTTTAGACTCTTAGACATGCTTTCTCATCAATCATCGCGCCAGTGTTCTTTGTGGTCTCAATTATGCAGTATGCATTTCCTTCCTTTCTTTTGCTATAAATTATTTTTCATGATTTTGCCTAGAATTCAGGTTTTTTCCTGTTTACTTCTTTTCTTATTTCTAAGTTTTTAGACCACTCTTTCACACTACCATTCATACTAATACTCATTTGTTTCTACCCTTTTTTGGCTCATAAAAATAGTTTCCTATTTTATTTTTCTTTAATTAATTAGTTAAAATGTTTTAATTGATGTAACATTTGTTTACATTACTATTAACAGTTTGGAAGTACAGGATTCCCCACACACTCAGGTGCTGCCACTGTAGTGCACCCAACACCAAATCACCCATAGCCTACCACTATAGTCCATTGTTCTTCCTCCTTTGTTCTTACTCTTTCCCCAATCCCTTCTTCATCTGGATGCTTCTTTCTATAGTCACCTTTCAAGGGTTAGTTTTTAAACTTGATTTTTACTGCACTTTGTAATATTTCTCTATTTAACATATAAGTGACACCATATGGAAATGTGTCTTTCTCTTCTGACTTATTTCAATTAGAATTTTCCCTTCTAGGTCCACTCATATTGCCACAAATGACATGAGTTTATCTGTGTAAATAGCTGAGTAGTATTCCACTGTGTGTGTATGTGTATGTATATAGGCATATACACACACATATATATGTATAGGTATATATAGATATATACAGTGTGTATATAGGTATATATATATAGGTATGTAGTTATGTATAGGTGTATATGTATATAAAACTATATACCTATATATAGATATATATATATCATTTATATATATACACTATATATATAGTTATATATATTGTTTATATATATACTATATATATACACACACACATATACATACACACATATCACATTCTCTTGATTCACTAATTTGTTTTGGGACACTTAGGTTTTTTCCCTTATCTTGGTTATTATAAGTAGTGCTACAATAAACATGGGAGTGCAGTTTTCCTTACAAATTAGTGCTTTTGTATATAAATGGGATTAATGGATCATATTGCAGATCTATTTTTAATTTTCAAGACACAGCCATAGTTTTCCATAAGGGCTGAACCAGTCTGGATTCCCACTGACAGTGTAGGATGGTTCCTTTTTCTTCAAATCCTCAGCATTTGTTGTTTCTAAGTCTTTTTGATATGGACCATTCTCATGTGTGTGAGTTGGTATCTTGGTTTATATTTGGTGCTCTTGATTTATATTTTCCTGATGATAACTGATAATGAATAATTTTTCATATGCCTGTTGACCATCTGTATGTTGTCTTTCTTTTCATTGAGTTGTTTGAGCTTTTTCTGCACCTTTGTTATTAATACTTTGTCACTTGTATGGTGTGGAAATAATTTCTTCCATTCAGTAGGGTGTTTCTCAGTTTTGGTTAGTTTCTTTTGCTGTGCAGAAGCTTTTCATTTAATGTGGTCCTGGTTGTTTACATTCTCTTGTGTTTTATTTGCTGCTGGGAGCACATCTGTAGTGACAACTAAATTTTACAGTATAGAGTGTTTTGCCTATTTTCTTCTATGTATATTATGGTTTTAGACCTTACAAGTCTTAAATATTTTGAGTTGATTTTTTAGTATAGTCTGAGATAGTGGTCTACTTTCATTATTTTGATTGTGGCAGTCTTATTTTTGAACATCATTTTTTGAAGAGGTTTTCTGTGTTCTAATGTATGTTCTACTTTGTTATAGATGATCTGTACATACATGTAGAAATTTATTTCTGGGCTGCCAATTCTGTCCCATTAGTCTGTGTGTCTATTGTTATTCCAGTACCATGCTATTTTAATTCTTATGGCTTGACAGTATTGTTTGAAGTCTGGAATTATACTATTTCCCTCTTTTTATGCTGGAGAGCTTTGACTATTTGGGGTATTTTGTGATTCCAAATGAATTTCAATAATATTTGCACCATTTCTTTGAAGAACACCGTTTATTTTTTATTAGGATTGCGTTGAACCTGTAAATTGCTTTGAGTAGGATAGCCATTATCCTTTGTCTTCTATTTCTTTTAACGTTTTATATTTCTTCTATTTCTTTTAACAATGTTTTATAGCTTTCTTTGTGTACATCCTTCATTTATTTTGTTAGGTTTATTCCTAGTTATTTACATTTTCTTGTTGTGAATTTAAAAGGGATTACTGTCTTAATTTCTTCTAACTCACTCAATGTTTGCATATAGGAAGGAAGCTACTTTTTGTATGTTGATTTTGGGTCCTGACACTTTGTTTATTATTTTAGTTTTTCCATGGAGTCTTAACGGTTCTTTATGTGTATTATCATCTTATCTGAAAATAATGATAGTACTCCTTTTTCTTTTCTAATTTGGAAGACTGTTATATATTTATTTTGCCTAATTTCTCTAGCTAGGACTTCTAATACTATGTTGACTAGTAGTGGTGTGAGTAGACATCCTTATATTATACTGGATCTTAGTAGAAATGCTTTCAGTTTTTCACTGTTAAGAATGATGTTAGCTGTGAGTGAACTTTATTATGTTAAGATAAGTTCCATTTGTACCCAGTTTTTCAATCATTACCATAAATGGATGCTGAATTTTATCAATTCCTTTCTCAGAATCTATTATTATAATAATATTGTTTATATCTTCCCTTTTTCTTTATGATATGGTGAATTAAATTGATTCATTTCTGGGTTTTGACCCAACCTTGTGTCCCTGGTATAATCCCAATGTTTACGATGTAGAATCCTTTAATGCTTTGTTGGATTCAGTTTGCTAAGATGTTTTTGAATTTTTTGCATGTTTTCATAAGTAAATTGTCATATTTTCTTTTTATGTGATGTCCTTTTTTTGCATTAGAATGATGTTTGTCTAAGATAATTGGAAGTTTTCCTTCTTTCTTAATTTTAAATAAGCTTGAGCAATGCAAGTATTAACTATTCTTTAAATTTTGGTAGAAGGAGTGGGGGAGAAAGTTGATTACTGTTTACAATTCCCTAGCTTGTGATTGGTTTGTTAAGGTTTTCATCTTCCCTATTCAATCTTGGATTATTGTATAATTCTTAGAATCTGTCCATCTCATGTAGGTTGTTGAAATTGTTTGCTTTTAAATGCTTATAGTAATCTCTTATTAACTCTGAATTTCTGCAGAGTCTTTTGTGACTTCTTTCATTTTTGATACTATTTATCTGATATTTTTCTATTTTTTTCTTAGTGAGTTTAGCAAGAAGTTTATTTTTTCAAGAAACAACTTTTTTTGTTTTTTGATCTTTTATATGTCTTTTTTATTTCTGTTTCTTTTATGTGTGCTTTAATTTTTATTATTTCCTTCTTTCGATTGTCTTTTGTTTTTGCTGTTCTTATTTTTTTTCTTTAGTTCCTTGAAAGGTGAGACTAATTAGTTGTCAAATTGGGCTTTTTTTTTGGTTCTTGTTGTTGACCTGTATTACATACTTTCCTTTTAGTATACTTTCCTCATTGTCATTTGCCCCATGGTATTTTTTTAATCATTTTTTTTTTTACAAGCTGGGGTACAGGCCAGAGGTGTGGGGTGGCGAGAGGCTTCACCAGAGACAGAGCGGGGAGCAGAACAGGCAGATCAGAAATACACTGCTGAGGGGAGCAGCGGGTGAGGCAGGAGAGGTCTGCCGTGCCATGTGGGATTCTCCCCAGCAGGGCGTGGAACTCGCATCACCGCTGCCGACAGCTCCACAGCGCAGCGCCCAACCGCTGCGCCACCAGGGAGGCTCCCATGGTATTTTTTTTCTTTGATTTCCTCATTGACCCAATGGTAACTGATATCTAACAGTTTGCTGCCTTTATTATCTGAGAAGGTTATTGGCATTATTTTAAGCTTCATGAATTTGTTGATCTTTTTGTTGTGGCCAAATATGTGGTTAATTGTGGAGAATGTTCCATGTGCTCTTGAGAAAAATGTGTAACCTGTTTCTGCGGGGCCCAAGGTCCTGTAGATGTCTCTTGCATCCATATGTTCTAATTCTTAGCGTAAAATTTTTATGTCCCTATTCATTTTTTTTGTCCCATTAATTTGATCATTGGTGAGAGTCAGGTGTTGCAGTCTCCTGGAAAATATGTCTTTTCCAATGTTTGTTTTAGAGTTAACAGAAGTCCATTCATATTTTGGTGCTCCTTAATTTGATGATTATATGTTGGTAAGTGTTATGTTCCTGATGTATTACCCCCTTAATCATTATGTATTGTCACTCCCTGTCTCTTGTTGCCTTTTAATCTGGAAACGTATTTTGTCTGATTTAAGTATGGCTGTTTTTCATTTGTGTCCCATTCACTTGTAAGATTGTTTTACAATCCTTTACTTTTATTCTATATTGGTCTTTGTGCCTCCTAGAGGTAACAGAAGGTTGTGTTCTGTTTTCTAATCCAACCAGATACTCTGTGTCTTTTAATTTTTAGATTAGTCCATTAACATTTAGAGTGATTATTGATGCATGAAAGTCTTTTGCTACCATTTGTCAGTTTTGTAGTTATACTGATTTCATCTTTCAGTTGTTTTTGTGCATTTCTCTATTTGGGTTAGTCACTAGAATTCTTGGAGAAGTAGTGTAACTTTTGTAAAACACTTGAATTTTTCTTTGTCTGAGAAGGCCTTTATTTCTCCCTGTATCTAATGGAGAACTTTGTAGTGTATGGTATTCTAGGTTGGAAATTTTCATCGTTTTGCAATCACATCATTCTGTTTTCTCCTTGACCACATTTTTTTTTCTTCTGAGAAATCCAATGTTAATTGAACTTGGGTTCTTTATATGTTATTTGTTTCTTCAACTCAACAACTTCAATAGTCTTTCTCTGGCGCTCTTGGAGGTTTCACCAGTATATGTCTTGGTATTAGTTCCATTTTGTTTAATTGCCCTAGTGCTTGTTAACTTCCAGGATTTTCATATTTTCTTATCTTTCCAGGTATGGGAAGTCTTCAATATGAGAAAATAATGTAATTTAGTTGAGCTTTCTACTTTTTTCTTGATGTGGTCATTGATTTTTATATATTTTACTCTGAATACTGCTTTTGATGCATCCCATAAGTTCTGACTGGTTGTGTTTTTATTATTTGTCTTAAGGGATTTTTAAAATTTCTCTTCGATTTCCTCATTAACCCAGTATTCTGTAGTGTGTTGTTCAGATTCCACATATTAGAGTTTCAATTGCTTTCTTTTGGTAGTTAATTACTAGTTGCTACCTTTATGATCAGAAAGATCCTAGGTTTGATTTCAACCTAAGTAAATTGTTTGATATTTGTTTTATGACCTCTATATGGCATATTCTGCAAAATGGCCCATGTACACTTTGGAAAATGTGTATTTCACTTTTGGGGGTATAATGCCTTGCAAGTGTCTATTTGGTCCACGCAGTTTAATTCTTTGTTCAAGGCTATTATTTCTCTATTTATTTTCAGGCTAGTTGATCTCTCTTTTGGTGAAAGGAGAGTATTGAAGTCCCATGCAACAAATGTCTGTTTTCAGAGTTGATAGTATTTGCCCTATATATTGTGGTGCTCCTCTGTGTGGTGTGTATACATTGCTGTGGTATGTCTTCCTGATGTATTGTTCCCTTAATCATTATGACCTGTTTTTGCTTACCTTTTAACCATAAATCTATTTTATGGTATGATTATGGGTGTCCCTGACTTTCTTTGTGTATAATTTGCTTATAGGATTATTTCTAGACATTTATATTGAAGTTATTTTAATCTTTGGAGCTTCGTTGGTATGTCTCCTGGAGAGAGCAGAAGGTTGGATTCTATTTCCTGATCCAACCATATACTCTTTCTTCTCATTGTTGAGTTCACTTCATTTATATTTACAGTGATTATTGATATGTGGTAAGTCTATTGTTGCCATTTTTATCCTGATTTTTATGATACTATTTCTATTTCCTTTTTCTTTTCTTCTTTTTAAAAGATTTATTTATTTATATATACAAGCTGGGGTGTAGACCAGAGGTGGGGGGGTGAGAGGATTCACCAGAGACAGAGTGGGGGGCAGAACAGGCAGATTGAAATACACTGCTGAGGGGAGCAGCAGGTGAGAAGGAGAGGCCTGCTGTGCCATGTGGGAAGCTCCCTGCCCAGGGACTGAACTCATGCTGCAGTGGTTCTGGATAGCTTCATAGCTCTGCAGTGGCTCTGGATAGTGACTTAACCCTTTGTGCCACCAGGGAGGCCCATATTTCCTTTTTTTAATTTGTGTATATTCCTCTGTTATTTTAGACGCAAGAGCTTCAGTTTCTTCTTTATGAGAAGGTCTTCATTGCTCCCTCATATCTGAAGGAAATTCTTACAGGTTAGAGTATTCTTGGCTGGAAGTTTTTAATCTTAATTTGTAAGCTGTAAATCCATTCTCTTCTTCTCTGTATTATTTCTTGATGTCCAATGTTGGCCTTATTGGGATATCTTTATAGGTTATCTGCTTCTTCCTCTTTGCCGGATTCAATATTCTTTCTTTCTCTTGAGCTCTTGGAAATTTCTCTACTATATATCTTGATTTATGTCACATTTTGTTTAGGTGCCACAGTTCTTTTAGCTTCCTGGATTTGTACATTTAGTATCTTTTCTAAGTTTGAGAAGAAGTTTTTTCTCTATTTTTCTTAAGTTATATTTTATGTTCCTTTCTCTCTGTCTTCCCCCTCTAGTATTCCATTAGTACTTTGTTGTCTTTATTCATGGAGGAAATTCTCAATCTCTTCATTCTCTCTCTCTCTCTCTTTTTTATAACCTTTGTTAACTGTATTCACCGTTCATTTACATGTTTAAGTACACTGATTCTTCCATTTGGTCTATTCTACTTCCATAATCTCTTGAATTTTTCATCTCTTCTATTTCTCCTTTTATATCCATTGTTTTCTTATTAATATCTTCAATTGTACTTTAAATTCTAAGTATATTCTTTTGGTTTTCTGCGTAATCTCAGTTTTCTTCCATTTTTTAAAAATTCTTTATAAAAACAATTTTACACTCTGTTAGGAAGTCATTCCATGTCATTGAGGTTGTGTTCTGTAGATTCACTCTCTCTCTGTTTTGGTTTACTCCCCTGAGAACTGATGTGGCTGTTGTTTAGTTTTTCTTTCTCCACATTATTTTCTTAGAAGGTCCTGCTATTGTATGTAGGGTTTCTGCTTGTCATGGCACCTCTTTTGGTAGGGGTAAGATGACTCACTGGTTTGGGCAGGTGACTGGCAGGACTTCCTGGGACTCCATGGGGCTACTCTGATACTCCCCTACATGGAACAATTTTCCTATTTTTTCTACCACTGCCTTAGATACAATCACTTTCTATGTTCAAATAAACTGATAGCTATACAACAATAAGAGAAAATACTGTTAAAAGTAAGTTACGGGTCCAATTACGACTGAGGTATAATTCGATGCAATCAGCAAAGCGGTGATTTATTGCTAGCTCGAGTTAGGGTCCAAATCAGCCCGGTGTACCGACACAGCGGTCCTGTGGGCAAAATGAGGACCCCGAGTACAGAACTGGGTCAGCTTATAAAGGCAATGGAATTCAGCAAGTCCTAGTGACCTTGGCAAGACATCAAGGATGAA
>PVIJ01005394.1:81215-104280 GCA_004024925.1 Scalopus aquaticus
AGCAGATGGTCTGTGCTGTTATCTTTAGGAGTTCCTGGAATCCTCGCCCCAGGCAGGGGGAGTTCTATCTCAAGGTTGCTGGCCTTGAGACTTTTACGGCTACTGGCAGCCTGGTGCCTTGCTGCCACTAATGTTGGTTTTAACCTTTGTCAGTGACCAAACATTCTGAACAGTTTTTAGCATTCTTACTTTTACAATACTAACTTAGCCATCATTCAAGTCTCCTGAAATATTATTGAACTTTTGGTAACCAGTGATTACTGACTCATTTCCACATTCAGTAATTTAAGTTCAATATTACATGTGCTTATGTTTCTATAGGTATGCGAATAAGTAGTAAACGTTTTCAAAAACCTCTTCTGTACTAAAGTATTTACAGATTTTCTCTTATCCATTATCTCTATTAATATAACAGACTTTTATCTTCCCCCCACAGGTATTGAGTATAGCTGTTATAGAATGTTCCCAAGAATGACAGCCTCGGGCATCCTTGGTGGCTTGAGGGTTAAGTCACAGCACTGTGAAGCTATCCACAGCCACTGCAGCACAAGTTCGATCCCAAGCCAGGGAGCTTCCCACATGGCACAGCAGGCCACTCCTGCTTCGCCCATTGCTCCCCTCAGCAGTGTATTTCAATCTATCCGCCTGTTCTGCTTCCCACTCTCTATCTCTGGTGAATCCTCTCATGTCGGGAGCGCGCCTGGGCCGCACCACCCAGCCGCGGAAATCCCCACCCGGCAGCTGCTGAGGGCATGGACACCTCATGCCTCTGCTTGTGCGCTGGGGTGTGCACGTGGACAGAGTGCGGATTGGACACTTGCGCTGACATTTATCGTGATTGGCTCCGTGAGACCTGACCTTTATGGTGATTGGCTCGCTAAATGTATAAATGTAGAGGGATCCCGGAGGGAGGGGGGGGAAGAAGAATAAAAGAGGAAGAATAAAGAAGCTTGCTACTCCACACCTTTGAGTCGTTCTTGCGGGTCAAGCGCAACAAGTGGTGCCGAAACCTGGGAGGAGACTTACCGAGTTCCTGGGACCTTGGAGTGGCAACGATCAGGTAAGTGCGTGCCTAGGTCTGCCAAAGTGGCAGGAAGTTCCGTGTGGACGATCCCAAGTAAAGTTCTATAAAGACGATTTCCTGGTAAAAGGTTGGCTGCCATGGGGAGCGAACTTTCTAGACACAAAATGGAGCTGGCCCTAAAAGCTCTCGTGAAAGCAAATGGTACTCCTCTAAAATTCAAGACAGCCCATGATTTTCTGAGGGAGGTGGAAAGGAGGGCGCCATGGTTTTTGGAGGAAGGGCTTCTAAATATACCCCAATACCTGCCCTGCTTCAACAGCTCCAAAACATTGTCAGGGAAAGACCTGCCCTGTTCTATGTGGGCCATGTGAGAGCCCACTCAGACTTGCCCGGGCCCATGGTCGCAAACAATAGGCTCGCTGATGAAAATGCCAGATTCACCCTTTGTTGTACTGTGACCCTTGCGAAAGAATACCACCGCAATTGGCATGTTAATTCCGAAACGCTCGTCCGTCGCTTTGGGATTTCCCGGGCTGAGGCTCGGGAGATTGTTAAGGGCTGCGGCTCCTGTGCAACCCATTTGCCCGTCCCCTCCTGGGGGGTAAATCCCAAGGGTCTGTTACCCAATCACCTGTGGCAAATGGATGTGACCCATGTTTCCAGCTTCGGGCAGTCAAGATATGTCCATCTTTCTGTTGACACCTGTTCAGGCGTGCTCATGGCCACGCCCCTGCGCGGTGAAAATGCAAAAAATGTAATCACACACTGCCTTCGCTGCTTTGCTAGTTGGGGTGTCCCAAAAACCCTCAAAACGGATAACGCGCCAGCATATACGTCTAGCTCCTTTGCGCGCTTCCTAGCCTGCTATGGTATTTCTCACAGTACTGGCATCCCGTATAACCCGCAAGGTCAAGGGATGGTGGAAAGGGCGCACCTCACATTTAAAATCACTTTGCAGAAATTAACTAAAGGAGGGATGGGGGATAACTACGCTACCCCCAAAGACTTGACCGAGCTAACCCTTTTCACCTTAAATTTTTTGACATTAGACAAGGATGGCCGGTCTGCTGCCGAGCGACACTGGGGTCCCCAGCGCTTGGCAGCGATGTCGGTATATTGGAAGGATATCCTTATGGGCCAATGGAAGGGCCTGGACCCGGTGCTACCATGGCACCGAGGCTCTCTTTGTGTTTTCCCGCAGGATGCATCTGTCCCGATCTGGGTCCCGGAGCGTCTGGTGCGCGTGGCTGATCCTCCTGCTGACTGCCGAGATGATACCTCCCGGGAGGAATGCACAGACGACACTGTGGAGCATGGTGAGGGCGTGGCCGATGCCACTACCGCTGAGTAACGAGTCCGAGATTCTGCCGCCACTGCGCCAACGGTTCCTGCCTTCTGTCTTCGTGCTGGAACTCCTCCGTTGGCGATTCTGCAATCCTCGCCCGCATCCCCACCTATCTGCCGATGCCAGTCACCGTTGACACTGACAATCTCCCGGTCTTGTGGCGCCAAAAAAGCGATTTCGGCATCATGGCCGCCGTCATTGCGGCGGTTGCGGCGGCTGCAGCGACGGCTGCTGTGGCCTTGACTTCCTCCGTCCAGACGGTGGCCGCCATTAACAATGTAACGGCCTCGGTTTCCTCCGCACTCTCGACCCAGGAACGGATCAATGGACATTTGCATGCGGACATACTCATTGTCAACCAGCAAGTGCACCTGCTGCAGGAGCAGGTGGACATCATAGCTCAGTTGGCGGCCCTGGGTTGCCTCCACACTCTCCTGGGGCTCTGTATAACACCCATCCGGTACCATAACCTTACTTTGGTGGCCAATCTCTCTAAAGAGTTGGGGGCTTCACTCAATGGGTCCTGGTCTTTCAGATTTTACAATCTAACGTGTCAGTTGCGCACCCAAATTCTGTCCATTAACGCCACCAAGGTATCCCTTGGGTCGGTCAACGATTGGCTCACGTTCGTCCGTAGCTCCCTGTCCTTCCTCAAGCAGTGGTCCGGCCTGGGCGTCCTCGGTCTGTCGGCCCTGTTGTTTGGTGCCTGTGTCCTCCGGCGGCTTACGCGCCTACGTGCCCAACAACGGCGCGACCGCGCGCTCCTTACACAGGCTGTGTTTGCCCTGGCATTACAGTACGGCTCGCCCCATGTTTGGCTCAGCATGTTGGACCGGTAGTCAATGACGGGTACAATCGGTCGCCTGCCGCAGCAACCTAAGACAGGGGGCCCCAGCCACGAGGGGTGCCTCCAATGACGGGTAAGCGTGGACAGGTTGGCCGACAACCTAAGACAGACACGGTACCTGCGCTGTAGCGTTCAATAATTAACAGAGGGGGAGCTGTCGGGAGCGCGCCTGGGCCGCACCACCCAGCCGCGGAAATCCCCACCCGGCAGCTGCTGAGGGCATGGACACCTCGTGCCTCTGCTTGTGCGCTGGGGTGTGCATGTGGACAGAGTGCGGATTGGACACTTGCGCTGACATTTATCGTGATTGGCTCCGTGAGACCTGACCTTTATGGTGATTGGCTCGCTAAATATATAAATGTAGAGGGATCCCGGAGGGGGGGAGGGGGAAGAAGAATAAAAGAGGAAGAATAAAGAAGCTTGCTACTCCACACCTTTGAGTCTTTCTTGTGGGTCAAGCGCGACACTCTCACACCCTCCATACCTCTGGCTTACACCCCAACTCTTGTATGCATAAATAAATAAATCTTTAAAAAAAGAATGACAGCCTCCTAAGTGGCAAAATAAGAATTCAATCCACTGCAGAATAAGGGGGTTTCTGGCTCCCTATCCTTTTCAATGGGCATATCTTCTCACATGAACTTTATTTGTTATTCATATTTCCCTACTGCCTATGTCAACTGAGTATGCCAGGATTCTTTTAGCTTCTTGGATTTGTACATGTATTCCCTTTTGTAGTTTCAGGAAGTTTTCCTTTATCATTTCTTGAAACATATGTCCTCTTCCTCTCGCTCTCTTTCACCCCTTCTTTTATTCCCATTATTCATACGTTGTCTTCCATATGGAGTAGGATAATTGTCATACTATTTCTTCATTTTTGTTAACTTTGTTTATTTCTGTACTTTTTTTTTTGGTACATTGTGTCTTCAAAGTACATGAACTTGTTCTTTGATTTGATCTATTTTTTTTTCTTCTTAGACCTTCTCCTGAATTTTTCTTCACTTGTATTTATCTTAAATGCTGAAACCCCATTACTATCTTATTTAGAGCTACATTTTCTGTATTCAGTTCCCTGATTTTATTTCTAAGGACATTCATCTGGTCATCTGAGTTTTCTTCCATTTCTTTGAATTTCATTATCATTGCAATTCTAATGTCTGTGTCTTATAGGGAGAACATATCTCCACATCTTTGCAGTTGGGTTCTGGAGATTTGTTCTATTTCTGTGTTGTATTATTCCCTTGAAGTCTCATGTTGCCATTTGTTGGGTTTTTCCTTTTATCCAATATTTTCTTTAGAACCCAGTTGCTATTGGTGAGGCTTATTCTGGTTGTGGCTCCTCCTCACTTAGAGTTCTCACCTATCTGGGGTGCTGCTGGCAGGTCTCATTGAAGGTCATGAGGACTGTGGTCACCGTGACACCTCCCCCACTATGGGTCCAGAATCTCACAGGTTTGAAAGATCACTGTGTGACCTTCTGGGGCTTTAAGGGTGGTCACAATTTCTCTGACCAATTCACACCTCACCCACCTCATACCCTGAGTCTCACTGGTCTGGGAGAGAACTGTCAAGTCTTGAATAAGGTCATGAAAACTAAGGCCACTCTCACACTTTCCTACATGAGTATGGGGTCTCACTACTCTGGGCAGGTACCTGTGGTGTCTTATGGGAGGTCATGAAGCCTCTGGCCACCCTAACACCTCCTTGAACTGAATCCAGTGTCTCACTGATCTGGGAAGGCACTGGTGTGGTCTGTGAGAGTCAAGAGATCTGGAAATGCTCTGGCATCTACACAAATGTGGGACCTGGGTCTTAGAATCTGGGCAGGCTCTGGAACAGTCTTGCCGTGGGTCATGAGGTCTCTGGGTACTTCGGTACCTCCACTAGCACAGGTCCAGGATGTCACCAGTCTTGCCAGGGAAGTGGTGAGACATTTGACTCTCTGGCACCTCCTCCAGCTCACATCTAGTGTCTCACCAACCTGAGTAGTTTTTGGCAGAAGAAGCATATTTCTAGTTATTTTTATTCTCAGGATTTTATGAAGTAACTTACCTTAACTTGGCGATAAATCCCAGTCAGGTGAATAAATGGATAGATAGAAATTTGATAATAATAATAATAATAACAACAATAACAATAAAAATAACATAGTAAGATATTTAGTGTATAGTATAAGTAAGTGGTAGGTATATCAGTGTTAATTTGACAATCTATCAAATTTTTCATAATAAAATATAAAATATAAAATTATTTTTAATCAAGCTAATCAACACCACATGCTTGATTTTCAGCAACAATTTTCAGTTTTCAGCTGATTATGTTTTGATTCAGATTTCACAGCATTAATTCTTTGACTAAAAATTATAAATGACAATACCCTGAGAGAATACTTTTATACAGTCAATAGAAAAAATCTTAATGATATTGATTCTTAGTTGACATGGCTCTATAATTTGGCACACTTTATAAAGGAATAATGTGCTCTTGGGTTTAGGGAAAAGGAGAAATGATCATATTTTCAGAGTTGCTTGTATGTTAGACCCTGTGATGACTTTGCTTATATTTAATATACACAGAGCTAAAGAATATACTCTTGAAAAGTATTTTACACAATGAAATCCTTATTAAATGCTCTGTCATTTAATACGGAATCCTAAAGTTCGTAGAATCATCAGAAATTATCTGTTACCAACTCTTTTTGATTATAGACAAGTAAATAATGTGCAATAAAGTAAATAAAGTAGCAATAAAGTAATATAATAGTATAGTAATAGTAATGAAATAGTAATAAAGTAGTATATTTAAAATCAGATAGCCTCTTAGAAGCAGAGCTAATGATGATTTCAGTGGTTGTTCCATTGCATCATAATGCTTTTTTAATATAAAATACAAAATTAGAGGAACACATTAGCTCATCTGATTGTTAGGGTGTGCAAATTTTGTCTGCTATGGGGATAACTTGATTTCTTATATTAATCTCATTGGCTTAGTTCATTAACTTGGTATACATTTAGCACACCTTTTGCAAGACCAATCCCTGTATTCCAACATTGTTTATGGCACTATTCATTTCATTGATGGATAGAGAACAGCAGAAAAATGAGTAAATAATGTTTTTCCACCATATTACGGCATTGCTATATAAATATAAATCAAGTTATATCATGCAAAATAATTTCAATATTACAAATTTTCATGAGATATTTCAAAATTTCATGAGATATTTCATGAGAAAACATTAAGTGATAGGAAACTTCAAAGACACATTTCAAAGTAATTCATGGTAAATATGTTTGATGCATTAGTATTGATGATAAACTCACCAAATACTAAATAAATATTGATTGATCATCTACCAAGAAGACCTTTTATAAATGTGTTATGTTGGCTATTTTTAAAAACACAGGTTAATAAATTAAAAATTGTATATAGAAACATAAATGGAATTGGTCAAATTTCCTCTTATATATCCCAAGTGTCAGAGTTCCTCTCTCATGAGCAAGATTCTGTATGGCAGAGAGTTAATAAAAGGGAATACTTCAGAGATAGGTGACATCTCCTTCAGGATCCAGCAACATGCATATCCAAACCAAGGCTGATGAAAATGGAAAGGGAGATCTGGAGAATATTGAGGGATTCTAGCGAGAGCGAGAAAGTGATGCATTTCATCACCTTACAGATGGCAATGCATAAGTGGTTCCATGATGATTTAAACCTGCCTTTATAAGTCTAATGAATATTATCTATTTATTCTTTCCTTTGACTTCCAAGTATCTATTTTTTTGGATGTTGAGAGAAAGATTACATACTAGAGATCAATTTATTAGCTTCCAAATCAATCCTATTCTTCTCTGTACCAGTTTTGATGTTGGTCAATGCACATAATTGCCCTGTGCTTGCTCCCACATACTTATGTACCTAAGTGGCTAAGAGGATTTATAAATTAATATATGCATAAAAGATAATCTTTTTATTTTAGATTTTTATTGATTGATATATTTTACATTATTGTATATTCCCCATAGGTTATTATGTTTTTATGAATGGCAATGTATGGTATAGTAATATTTATTTTACTTAATTTAATTTGATTCAATGTAAACTATAATTTTTAATGAATGATCACAAAGCTTCACACATCTCACAAGTGCATATGTAAAACATAAACCAAGGGAGACTCTAATAAATATTCCATTGCAAATATACAATGCAACATGAAAAATACTTTGAACTCACAGAGAATGGGAAAAACATTATCTTTGAACATATGTATTATTGGATACATTTGGTTATGTGCTTCAGTGTACGTGCCCATCCTTTCTTACTAGTAGTTGAATATATCAGTAAAGCTGGTCAATCACAGCAAAGATTTTTCATTTCCACTCTATAATGCTGTTAGTATCATGTTCTCAATTTATCTGATAGTTACAAGCTACCAAATAAACTTTTAACAACAAAGAGTGCAAAAAAATTATATCATTCTATGTAAGGGGCCTCCGTAGTGGCATAGTGGTAAAGTCTCAGCACTATCACCACCATGGCCTGAGTTTCATCCCCGGACAAGGAGCTAGCCCTCACATGGCACAGCAGACCTCTCTTGTCTCACCCACTGCTCCCCTTAGTGGTGTATTTCAGTAAATCTGCCTGTTCCGCTCCCCACTCTGTCTCTGGTGAACCCTCTTGTTAAGTGAAAGAGGCATCAGGATTTTCCGCCCTACCACTGTTAGACTTAATGATGGACACCTGTGGTCTTGCACGTGTGCCTCATGGTAGCGTGCATGTGCATGAGTGGGCACACCTGAGTCTGGAGACACTATATACAGTTCGCGTCACAGAAGCGTGAAGAGCTCAACAAGAGGAGGGCGACAGAGGGCGGCGAAAGCAGAGGCAACAGCAGTAGTGAAGAAGCAGCAGGAGCAGTGCAGCAGCAGAGGCCTGAGAAAGAGGAGGCTAGCAGGCCTCCTAGCCCCCCGGCCACCCTACCTGTCTTGTACCTGGTTGACTCATTACAAAAGATAATTAAAGCCTGCAAAATCCACCAAGGCCTCCCTTACCCACCTGCCTGAATCATAGGGAACGTGCCATGTGCCATATTGCTGGCACAACACCTCTCAAATGTTGGACCACATCCCAGATCTTCTATGCAAAAATGTAAAATAAATAAATAAATAAATACACCATTCCATGTAAGACTGGGAATGAAAAACAATTTCGTTCACTATTAGTTAAACATGTAAGGATGGCATGATTCTCTTTTTTTAAAAAATATTTATTTATTTTATGCATACAAGCTGGGTTGCAGGCCAGAGGTGTGTGTGTGGGGGGGGTGGGTGTGAGTTGGTGAAAGGGTTCACCAGAGACAGAGTAGGGGGACAGAACAGGCAGATTGACTTACAATACACTGCTGAGGAGAGCAGTGGGCAAGGCAGGAGAGGTCTGTTGTGTTATGTGGGAAGCTCCCTGGCTGGATATCGAACTTGTGCCATGGCTGCCAACAGCTCCACCACTGTGCTTAACCCGCTGCGCTACCAGGGAGGCCCAAGATGGCATGATTCTTTAGAGAATGATAATGTTTCCAGAAATCATGTGGCTAGACATTAACAATGCAGCCAGAAGACGGTAACCCCCAAATTAAAATTCTTTAAATCATTATTTTTGATGGATCAGATGTTATCGCTAGATAGTTTTTCTCTTCGAGTAATACTGTATTATAAAATTTGTGTGGTCTATGCTATAAACTTTATTGGACAAAACAATTCTTTATCTCATAAAATAGTGTTAGAAAGTTAGAAATCCAACACTAGGGAAGCCAAATAAGTTATCTGCAAACTCATTATTATTGAAACAAAATAATTGTACAGTAAGACAAATAAATTCAGAGTAAACAAAAACAACCTAATAAGATCCAAGCTTAGATCCATTCCTCCTGTCTGCAATTAAAGCACACAAAATTAAGGCATCTCCTTTAATTTCCAAAATTGTTGGATGAGAGGGAACTGAGAAAACAAGGAAAATATCAGGGTTTTGCAGAGACCAGCAGCAGATTGCATTTAGGAAACTGGATTTGTCAATTCAAGAAGGGCAATTTCTGCATCAAGAATTAGGTGAATTCAGGCAAAATTTCATATCATCTATTTGTGAGCTGTTAACAAAAGATACAAAATGATGAGTATCTGGAAGTGATTCACCAAAATGACATAGGATCATTTAAGGAGTCTGATTTAGAGAGAAATTAAAGCAACTCGGTAGTTAGAACCAAAGGGAGAATTACATAATACCTACCTTTGGAACAAAATCTTGATCATCTTTAGCTATATCTCTTCTACATTTAGTCCTAGAATCTTACCAGTAATTGTTCACTCTATTTAAATTCAACATTTATTGAGAAGTTTGAGTGAGCAGACTTTTAATAATTAAAATGAATTCTATTAATAAAAATATTATACCTTAGGGCCTCCCTGGTGGCGCAGCGGTTAAGCACTGCACTGTGGACCTGTCAGCAGCGGCAACATAGGTGCAATGCCTGGCCCGGGAAATTCCCACATGGCACGGCGGACCTCTCCTGCCTCGCCCGCTGCTCCCCTCAGCAGTTTATTTCTGTTGATCTGCCTGTTCTGTTCCCCACTCTGTCTCTGGTGAACCCTCTCGCTGTCCCACGCCTCTGGCCTGTACCCCAGCTTGTATGCATAAATACAATCTTAAAAAAAATTTATACCTTAAATTCCATTAGAACTAATCTATAATTGTATGTACAATTAATTTCTCTCCCCATAGTAATAATACGGCGGAAAGAACTGCATGCTAGTGTAAAGTCCTGAAAGATGACAATGGTTCATCGGAGATGGAAAAGGTGGCTACTTTGGCGACATGAATCCATACCTACATGATTATGGGAATTTCACGGTGATGAGGATGTTCACCATCTCTTGCTTCTCCTCTTTTTCTATTTCTTCTCCTCCAACATATGCCATGCTCAGGTGCTTGCTAGTAACTGTAAGTACAGCAGATGGCAGCAAGCAACTGCTGTACAATCCGATCTTTGAAGAGCAATACACTTCCAAGTCAACACCAACCTGGCTTAATGGACATATTGATCTAGCTTTCACCATCTCATATTCTGCCCCCACCTTTCCGCCCTTCTTGGTGATGAAGAAAAATAATATCATTTCACAAAAGAACTGCAAACAGGAAGCAAAGGTATGAGCACAAAGCCTGAGCATGGTGCTGATGTGGCAGATCGCCCTTCATGGGCTATTGGCTATTGAGCACTTCTTGGGCCCAAAACATGTGTGAATACTAATCCCATGCCAAGCAAAACTTTTCAGAGTTACTACATCAAATGTCCAATTATAGTTGTACATGTTCTCTAGAACTTCAGGTAGTAGGGGGAAAACAACAACAACAAAAAAAACAAAGAGCGTACTGCACTCAGCCAGAAGTAGATAAATAAGTCTGGATTTTACTAACTTGACCATGGCAGATCACCATAGAGCTGTCAAAAGACTATGAACTGCTCTGAGCTCCTGCCTTTAAACTTGCCTTGTTTGGTTCAGATCAGAAGTCTGGAATTTGTGAAAGTAAACAGTTCTTATCCCACAGATAATCTGGATAATGCAATTTAAAATACAGATGTATATACTCCAGAGAGACAAACAGATCTGCCCTGACATTAATGGTGCCATTTATCTATGTTGCAGTCAGTAAGGTGTAAGCATTAGCAGTGATGTTGGGATTTGAAGACTTGCTAAGTTTGTATCTCAACAAATATTAAGGTACAAGATGAGATACTTACTCATATCTTTTGGATTTATTAGATAACATGTATCCTCTCTCCTTTGTGTTAAGAATAAGAAGATAATTTCTTTCTTTTGTGATTTCCAAAATTTACAAACTAGTAGCCTTGTTTATTTTTCATAGCCAACAATGATATACTTATCCCAATCATTCAATTTGTGATTATATATACAAAGAAGCTGGGTAATCTGAATTAAAAATTTTCATGAGTTCACCCTATAAGAAATTAGGATTATGGGTCTGACACTTTAACATCTGAGCTCAAGTTTTTAAAAATAACTTTATTACTGCATACATTCCTAACCTGGATGTACTTCTAGCTGTGAAATTGATCTGGAACTCAGAAATCTATATGCAATTAGCTTTCAATATCCTTGGATATACCTCATGAGTAACAAAGATCATTTCAGCATAAATCCAGCCCACAAATTTCCAAATATTGGGTTTGTAGAATAAATACTGACTAGAGAAAATGTGGTTTTGGGAAAAACACTTTCAAATATATATTTCAAGTGATGAACAGTTAGTGTGTTTGCAGTCACTTGAAGTTTTAGCAAAAATTGAGAGTAGGAGCGAACTTTCTCTTAAGCAGCTTTTCTGTCCTGTCTTATTCACAGAATTAGCCATTTGGCTAAGTCTCTCATTTCCCTCCAGTAAATATTAACTTATTAGGAATATGACTAGTCTTAGCTTAATTGTTAATTTCAAAATACACTAACATACAAGTTATGAAATCATACTCATAACATTTTTCACAATTTAAAAAATGTGAACATATTAACAACAACAAGTCAAAAGGCATGTTCCCTAATACTCTTTCAAAATATTTTAAAAGTACTTTGAAAAATCTAGCCTGCAAACTTTGAAAATTTTCCCAGTCCATGTCCTCTGGCCTAGCTATTGACAAATTATCCTTGCAGGGGACTTGGTGGGAAAACTATGGGAGACCTGAGCCTGGTATCTGTGTGAACCAAGAGTGAACTTGATGAACATTTTCACATTGTAGGCTACCTGGTAGCTTTGTGATTTGTGATGTAAACAAAGTTGCTGATAGATGACCGGTCCTTTAGAAAATGGAATATAACAATTGCAATTACTGATATCCTAAATATCTTGAACTGGAGAGAAAATTCTCTATATATTTGGAAGTTTCTCTGAAGTGAATTATGGAAATGAAAAAAACCCTTATGATAGGTCTGAAATTGTTGTGTGTAAGAAAGGGAGGCTAAAAGCAGAGAAGAATATTCTGTTATCCATCGGCATACAATTCTCATAGAACTATGTTATATGAATTCCTCTGAACTAGGGAAGCTGAGGATATTTGAGGTGGGAAAAGTGAATATTTTAAAAGCTTTCCAGATGCAGTTTAGAATTAACAACAAAATTCCTCTAACAAGGGCAGGTAGTCAGTGTTCTGTCAGTCCTAAAAGAGTAAGATGATAGGTCAAATATGTATTATTGCTTTTCAGAATATTGCCCAGATATAGCTAGATTAAAATAAAATACATAAAATGTAATACAAGATGATCCTCTAACTTTTAATAGCTTAGAAAATAAAAAGAAACGATGGTTGTTTAGGCAAGAAGTGGCTTAAAACTTCAATACCTTACATGAAATCCAAAGATTGGGTGGGTTTTTAGAGAGAGAAACAATTCCAATTGCCATAGCTCTTAATCGTTAAGAGCAGATGATTGCGCTGAGAATAGGAAGATTTCTGTCCCCAGAAATTATAAACATGTACATCACATCTACACATGATTTTGCATTTAGTTTATGAAATTGCACTTAAATTACAATTCTTTTGAATATATAATTGGTTAATAACTCCCATAGAAAAGTCTATTTTTTTGATTATGAACTTTACAAATCCTTGAGGAGATAAGGTCAGGCAAGGTCATTACTGAGGGGCAGTGATTGTGTACTACAGAAATATTAATGATGAAATATCCCTTCCTACACTGCCTGAAAGAAAAACTAGATGAATAAAAGAGAAGACAGTGGCATACTAAAAGTAGTGAATTCCAAATGTACTTCAACATAAACTGGCACTTTAAGTTTATTGGCATTTTTCTTTTTTCTCTCCTTATTGTTAACATTTGTTTGAATCATTAAGATCTTTGAGAGGCATTGCACAATAATGTTGCTTTTGTGATTTTACCTAAGACTGTTAACCTGCCATGGCAAGAAACAGTGTCTCCCAGACTCGAAAATATCATATTTTCAATCATAGCTTGTAATGGGATTAGTCTAGTTGTCTGTTCACATTCCAGAGGTAGAGGAAAAAAAGGGCCATTCTGAAACCAATGAGTTCCAGTCACTTTAAGATTACAATCTGAGGGGGAAGAGCAAAATGATTTACTACTGCAGTTCAGAGTAAAAGAAAGAGATTCACATCACAGAAGGGAAATTAGTGATCAAGAGGCAAAGGTACTGAAACTTTATTTGTCAAATATGAAACATATGTGGTGCCTAGAGCACAGATCCAGCTTTTTTTCTAGATGCAAATTTCATGGCAAAGCAACAAAAGCTAAAAAGAACCATTAGTTTATAACTGACTAAACACTCAGCATCACTTTTTGTTTTTCTGCCTTAAAGTCAGAAGACTGCATTCATTTCAAATGCCTGAAAAAATAAAACAAGAATGCATAAATCAGTCAAATCATCAGAGCAAAAATTATGCATGTGACCTCAGAGTGGCAGAAAATAATATGCCTGTGCTGACATTGGTCACTAAGACCTTGAAAATATAAAATAGTTGAAGCTTCTCTATCTTACTAAGAGTTCCTCTTAACATATTGATTTTCTACATGAAGAGCAGAGATAACTCACCTAACATGATCTGCTTAACCAACTTAATATCACTTGTCCAATTTCCCAAGTCTCTGTGCCCTAAATGCTGAAATTTAAGGTCATGTAGAAACACTGCTAAATAATCTACCTTCTCCATTCCTCACTCTGACTGAATGGGGATGTTTGGCATATGAAAGGAAACTAGGTTTGACCGTTTGTCATTGGAGTTTGGTGAATAGGTTCAGAAAAAGCTACCATAACAGAAATTTAAATGAGAACAGCATATTGTCTAAGAACTAAGACCAAAACAGTTGTGTCTTTTTCCTCAACATTTGGTGGAGTTAAAACCAAGGACAAAGGATAATTATAGGGTAGTATGATAGGCTCGGATGGCAGAGGATGACTTGCAAAAGAGAAAGCTTTTTTGTTTGACTGGAAATTAATGTTCTTCAGACCAAGTCAGAAACCTATTCTGACTGCCAACTAATGTTTTCCCAGTCTTTTCTCCTCGTAACAGCTAAAAGCAATAATGAATTTCAAGTTGTGAAACTCTCTTTCTATTGTCAGAGATACAGAGGTCCCAAGTGTAAAGCACTTTGGATCTGAATTCCATGTGTCCTTACCACCAGAACGGAAATAGTTTTGTTTAATTCCAAAATATAACAAGGGAATTTTTGAACTATATATGTCCTTTGTGTATTAGAGACATGTCTTTTTTCCCTCTGCATTATTTAGAAAACATAAAAGTCTGCTGTTATAAAACTGAGTGAACCTCAGTTGCTTGTTAAAATGACAATACAACTGTGAGTTGCTTTTTTTTAGAAAGGCAAATAAATAAACTACTCTTGTATAAACCAATGATGCCCTTGATTTCAGAGAGGAGTAATGTGTTTAATGATAATTCTTATAATTTGTTTGTCTTCCAATGTAGCCTTTTGTTTTCATTGTATAATTTCATATATTAATTGTTACTGACACTTATCTTGGAACTTAATTCCACACAGTAGCCATTACCAACACCGGAGTTGATTTGTATATGGGAATATACTACATGGGAGAACAAATTAGAGTTCACATTCATTTTCTGTTATAAGATTTCTGTTATCATAAGAATATGGGATCAAATTTTTATATTCAGACTATAATTAAGAAATATTTCTAAATAGTAGTCACTATAACAGCATAATATTAATAATATTATATAATGATTAAAGGAATTATATAATGATTAAAGGAATAATTGTACTTTTGATTCAAGGCACTGATCCTTAATTAGTAGTGATAGCATATTAAAGTATAAAAACCATATATTTAAAAAAGCATAATGAGAAAATGTCTCTGCTTACTATTTATAACAGTTACATAGATGTGCATAAATATGTTACATATAATTATATCACATATGTAATTTTATCAACGCTGCTCATATTTTGATAATTTTTTATAGAAACATGACACTACAAAGAGGAAAGCATATTTAAATAAAGTACACAGCTGAATCAATTTTACAATGTAAATATACCTATAAAACCACCACTTAGGTCAACATGTAGTATGTTAATGGTGACCAGAAGTTTCCCTCAAGTCCACTCTGAATGTTACCATTATAAACCTACCAAAACATGAGGAGTATGCCTATTTTTCATCTTTTTAAAATTCTATATTCATGGAAGCTTTTCTTCACTAAAATTATGTACTTAAAGTAAATAATCTTGTATGCAAATATCCCACATTTTTCACTACTATATACTATTCCTTTGCATGAATATCATGCAAGTTATTTGTTTTATTAGGTTCTTTGCTTTTGTGTTAAACAATGAAAAATAAAGCTGCATAGAGAGAAATCAAGCAAATGAATTAACTAAATCAAAAAATAAACTTTTAATCTATAAAAACAGTTGGTGATTACCAGAATGGAAGAGGGGAATGGTGGGTAAATTGTATGAAAATGGTCAAACGTATCGTGAATGATAGAATTGGAATTTTACTGGTGGACTGATATAGTGTAAACTGATGTTAGTTTTTAATGATGTATACCTGAAACTTACAAATAATATTATAATGCAATGTTACTTTTTTTTAAAAAAAGACTCAGATTCAAGAAAATAATAACAAATAAAACTTCAGTGAACATTTTCTTTAACCTAGAAATGGAATGAATGTGTCATATTGCTATTGGCACACATTGAGTCATTCACCTTTATTAAATATTGTAATAACATATTTTAATAACAAAAACCAGAGCATTTATTAATGTAAAAACAAAAGTCTGTAGGTTTAGTTGGAGTCGTATACCCAGAAGAGAAAGTAATCAATATGGAGAAAGCAATCAATATGGAATATATTATGTGCCAAATGGTGGATAGCAATGAGACAATACATAAAAAATTAAATAAAAGGACAGCAAAAGGGAGATTTTAAAATTATGAAAAAGATTTAAATCAATAATTGCTCTTGGTAATGTATCTGATTACTCTGATAACTATGCTTCATGTTGTTTTATGAAATACCTTGGAGGATTGGGACTAAATAAAACATTGTGATTTCATGTTTATAAAGCATACTTAGAGACAAAATTTTAAAACAGTGCAATTGCACTCCCCCAAATCCCCATCACCCACTTGTCTACTCTGCATTAGTTTGTAGCCTATCCTACTCTCCCTTCCTTTACTTGGGACCCAATCTCTCCACTATACACTCAGGTAATGCTATTAAATTGTCTCTAGGTCAGTTATTATTTTTTCTTTAAATTCATTTTTCTCTTATTTACCTTTTCTAAGTGACATTGCATTTTAGTAATATGTTAAAATTAGTGTCAAATTACTGTGACTACAGTGATACATGGTTTTGAATAGTTTGTTTCCTCTTATCCACCCAAAGTTGTTGTATCCAAAATGTTTGGTAACCCATATTCAGTGAGATTTGAGATGCATTTACCACCTATATTCATTTGTGTTGAAACTGTCAATCCACACCCAATTTGGTAGTGTTTTTGAAATACAGGAAATTAAAAAAAAAAAACAAACATTTTTCCAAGTGATTGTGCCAACTTAATTCTTTCAAGCAGGTGTGATATTTCCAGTTGCTTCATATGCTTGCGAATGCTTTGTGTCTGGTCTTTCTATTTTAGTAATTCTTGTGGTTTTGTTGTGAAATCATCGTGGTTACATTTGTTTTACTCTGAATTTTTTTTTTCAAAATTACCCAGATGGATATCCTCTTTTATAAAGTGGTTATTTAAATATTTTCCTTAATTTTCTATTATGTTGCCTATCCTCCTTATTTCTTTGTAAAGCTTCACTATATCATCTGTATTTGAGTCCATTATACATATACACACACATGCATGCATACATACACACACACACACATACACACACACACATTTAATTATCTTACAGGTATCTTCCCCCTATTCTGTGGTCTGCCTTTAAACTTCTCTCTCAATGGTCTCTATTGATGAACAAAGGTTTTAATATAATAAAATCCAACCTATAATCATTTTATTTTATTGTTATTGATATTCAAGAAATACTTGTCTATTGCCAAAGTTATAAACACATTTATGTCTTCAATGCACTTGGATTTAATTTTTACTTTGTGTTCAGTAGGGGTCACATATATATCTTTTTTAAAGATTTATTTATTTATTTATTTATTTATGCATACCAGAGCTGGGGTTTAGGTCAGAGGGGTGTGGGGTGTGAGGATTCAGTAGAGATAAAGTGGGGAGCAGAACAGGTAATTCTACTGAAATACACTGCTGAGGGAGCAATGAGCAAGACAGAAGTAGTCTGCTGGGCCATGTGGGTCAGCTCCCTGGCTGAGATCAAACTCCCATAGCTTCATAGTGCTGAGACTTAATCCCTTGTGCCACCAGGGAGGCCTGAACATAGATATCTGATTAATGCAGTGGCATCTATTTTCAAATACCACTCTTTTCCGGCTCAATAGAACAGTTTTTTTTTTTTTATGTAAATTGGATGACCGTATATATGTGTTTCTGGACTCTAAAATGTCGCGCGCTTCCCGCCAGCAGGAACACACGCGGCACACACACTTCTTTTTTCTGGTGGCTTCTTTCTTCCTCTTTATTGTGCACACAGCTCAAACTTATACAGAATTATGACCGATAGCATAAAAGGGGAAGCACACAATGACCAATCAGTTGCTTGTTCACGTGCACGCTATTGCGCACAAGCGCAGGCACGGGGCTTGCATGAGGTGTTCACGTTTAGGGCGTTCGCATACCCTGGCCAATCAAACGCACGTCCTGTTTTACTTTCCTTACATGGGCATGTTTACCATTGCTCGTAGACTTGCTGGGTATACAGCCAAGCGCCGTCTTGGGAGGCTAGGAGGGGCGCGCCCGACACTAAAATACTTCTTCACTGGTTTCCTCATCTGTATTGTCACTAACGCAACACTTCTACATTTTGAAATTCATAGTTTTTTTTTGGTATAAATCCTTAAATTGTGTCTCTTTCCTTCAAAAATAACAGCTATCTTTGTCTTTTTTTAATTTTAGTATGAAATTTAACGTCAGTTTGTCATTTTCCAGTCACGCAAAATAACATGCAAGACTTGCATATGTTATATTAATTTTATAAACTAATTCAGGATCAATGTATAGTTTTAAATATGGACATGGTTTATCCCTGCATTTACTTACAACTATAAAAATCTCTCACAATCATATGTTATAATTTTACATTTAGAAGACTTGTTCAACTTTAATTTTATTCCTAATTTTGGAAAATATATTAATTTTATCAATAGCTTTAAGTCTGTTGGGATAATGTTATTTTTTTCCCCACCATTCTATTAATGAAGCAAGTTACCTTATTTTCTAAATATGTAACAATCTTGATCTTCTGGAATCAACTCAATTTTAGCTGATCTACTATCTAACTAGTATGTTTACTATTTTACTAACATTTAACATTGGCTTTTTTATTCCATTTCTTATTCATGTTTTCTCTCATTTATTTAATGAATACTAACTTTAAATCATTTTAGCATCTCTTCTATTCCAATATGTGCATATATATTTCCTTATGAGTCCTGCTTTAACAGTATCTATCTCACAGACTGTGTAATATTTTTAGTATTCATTCAATTAAAAACATTTTATTTACTGATAATTATAATCACATTCCTATTCTGTCATTTTCAACCAACAGGTAATTTAGAAATATAATGTCTTACTTCCAGATATCTTTGGAATTTTTACTTGTCTACCAGAGGACTAAACTTTATGGAAACTCTTCTCTTGGCATACCTTAGACTCTTATCTATATTTTTACAGCACTACTTTTACAGCACTACCTAACTCTTTACTCACTCAGGAGTTTCTTGCCCATATCTGTACATAAAGACAAAGAAAAATTTAACACAGAATTTTAGACTCAAGTCTCAAGTTACGTTTTCTTCTCTCTGGGGTCTGATTGCTTAAGGAGTGGATGCTTTGGAAGTATTGATCTCTGATTTCTCTCTCTCTCTCTCCAGCTCAGAATGACTGCTACAAACCCCCAACACTGCATTTGGCTTCTAGATCAGGTACTGCAAATGGGCAAAACGAAAAGTGAGGCTCTGCTTAATATGCTTCTCTTGTCTCAGAGATTTTGATCTCTCAAATCCTGGCTGCTTAGTTGCTTTCTGAGACCTCTAATCAGTTGTTTTGTATTTTGTAGTAGCTTTTTTAATAGCTCCCGGTCAGGGACTAAGTCTTATAGGGGTTACTTCATCATGGTCAGAAGCAAATTTCTGCAACCAACACTTTAACCTACCAAAGTGTGATAGATTTGATTATTGTTCAAAAATTTCCATATCCCATCTTACCACTATGGGAAAAGCATGTTTCTATCCCACTTGATCTTGGGTTTAGTCTTGTGACTTTCTTTGGCTATTGGGATATTAGTAGGCATGATGCAAGCAGAGGATTTGGATGCATTTGCTTGGCTCAGCAAGTCTTCTCAGACCCGTACTATGCCATCAGAAGACTTTGCCAAGTTGGCCTGCTGCTCTAAGGAAGATGAGAAACATGTGGAGTTCAGCTGCCTGCCAACCCACAGACCTATGACTAAAAGCAGAGCTGCTTAACTCTGCCCCTGCTAGATGAAGAAATCCAAGCAACCCCACGGACTCATGAATGAATACAACCACCACCAACAGAACACCCTAGCCAACTAGCATATTATTGAGGATGAATTACTAAGGAACAAAAATTGATTGGGGGTGGGGGGTGCATGTTATGTAGCATTATTTTGGTAATACCAAATGCTAACTGATGCACAGTGACTTGCCTTAAGGAGTTTATTTCTTTGCCTCCCATCTACAGCAAAACCAGCTTCTGTGAACATTTTATCACCTTTGAAAATGGAAAGAAAAGGAATAAGATATATGCAAGTTTAACATCTAAGTGCACAGTTTAATATTCTCTCTTTCGCACACACGCGTGCGCGCACATACACACACACAGAGTGCTGGAAAACATTACCTATCCTTTCACAGGATCCATTCACAGGATTGATTCCAAAGATACAAATACTACCATAACAGTTTTATCAGTTATTGCTTAAAACTGAGAGCTGATTCAATGTTCAAGATTTGTTAGTTCAAGTCAACAATTAAAACATAAATGACAGAGTCAGGAAGAGAAGTTAGTGTTGCTACCTTTTAAATCTGATGAAAGAGATATTGTTTTCAAATGGTATGAAAACTGTTGTTCTACATTGTAAGGAAAATAAGTTAAAGTCAGCCCGTTTTACACTTTCCGCACAAGAGGCTGCCAATAACTTTGGAATGCTATGTTTTCCACCTTTAGGACATTCAGCAAACAACAGATGGACCTTGCATTTGCAACAATATATCTCTGGTGCGGCTATGGGCACTTAACAGTATAAACGCAGTTAGTTGCTGTTCTGCAGCTCTAGGAGTTGGAGAGCTGTCTCTGTCTGCCTGTGTATACAATCCCCTATTTCAGCATTAAATCCTGCAAAATCCACTGAAGGCTCCAAATTCTCTTATCACCTGGGAGAACTGGCACTGAACCTACCCTGCCTGGGATGGTTGCAAAACACATGTGCATAGAGACTATGTTAACACAAGTTCAACATTAGCCCATGTTTCTGGAAAAATGCAAAACCAAAATCTGGGTATATTTTCATGGTTTATATTGTATCTGAGAATTGCATGACTTACCTTGAAACATCAAATTGTTTACAAATATTTGCAATACCTTGGAGTAACTACAAGCCAAAGAAACCACAGCAAAACATTTTCATGAATCTGTTTATGAGTGGGAAAAAAAAATCACATTTTTATTAGTGGGTTCTTTGACTTGGAATGATTGAATGGGATCACAAATACCACAAAGATTTCCATTTAAGGCTAAGTGTGTTGATCATGGAATCCCTGAGAAAGATTGTTGACAATAACCTTAATATTCCCCTAAGGAATTCAATGCTTTGCCAAGGCACAGGATTTCAAATGCAAACAGAAGAATTTAAGAACCCTACAACTTGGACTTAAAGAGAAATAAATAAATAAAGCACAGGCCTACATAATATTGTTTGCTTGTTTGTTGGGAGCAACTAATTATATGTAACAAATTATCAGTTTGCTTATATATATATTTTTTCTTACAAAATAATGTCTAGCATTTCAAAAGTGAATCTTAACTATATATTACTAAGGACCCAGAGAAACAAACCACTGTATTCATCCAGATCAAAACAATGTATTCACCCTATAGTCCAAATAGATTATAATATTGGATAAAATGTCAAGTATAAGATAAAGTCTTCTGGCCCTTGCTTTTATACTGAAAGAGTTGAAACAAGGTTGGTGATTACATTTCTTTACTTCAGTCAATTGCTTAATATTCCTCCTTACAAATTTTCTTGAAATTGTTTTTCTGTTTTCTATATATTTAAATGAAATATCTTTTATAGTGGATAATATGTAGAAAATTACAATGAACTCAAATTAATATGTACTTTCACTATCTGTGTATATAAATAAAATTGAGTTCAGAGGGCATATATAAATTTGTGCCCTATTTTTATATTTAATTTCATATCCCAAATTCATTAATACACTGTTGAATATTTTCTATTTTCTTTTTTCTGTTTATCCATGTGTCTTTTGCAACAAAGACCAAATTTTAAAAGATTGTTTGTCTCAAGATTCTATACATAATGATGTAAGGAACTGAGGGCAGATTTTTTTTTAAACATTATTTTAACAAGATATTTACTTATAAAAATTCTAAAACATAATTTTGTTATTGAACCAAATAAACAATAATCATTTAGAATTGTTTTCAAAACATACTTGAAAAATTTTCAAATGATATTTTCAGGGTTTTTTTTTTAAGATTTATTTATTTATGCATACAAGCTGGGGTACAGGCCAGAGGCATGGGGTGGCGAGAGGGTTCACCAGAGTCAAGAGTGGGGAGCAGAACAGGCAGACTGACAGAAATACAGTGCTGAGGGGAACAGCGGGCAAGGCAGGAGAGGTCTGCTGCGCCATGTGGGAATCTCCCCGGCTGGGCGTCGAACTCACATTGCAGCTGCCAAAGCGCTGCACCACCTGGGAGAGCCTGATATTTTCAGGTTATGTCTTCTTTGTTTTCAAGTATTCTTCAAATATACGGATAGTATATATCACATAATAATTTAGTTCCTAATGAAATTCTAAATCATAGCATTTATTTATTTTTAAAGATTTATTTATATGCACAAGAGTTAAGGTGTAGGCCAGAGGTGTAGGGTGTGAGAGGACTCACCAGAGACAGAGTGGGAAGTCGAATAGGCAGAATGACTGAAATACACTGCTGAGGGGAGCAGCAGGCGAAACAGGAGTGGTCCGCTGCACCATGTGGGAAGTTCCTTGGCCGGCGATCGAACTCATGCCGCAGTGGCTGAGGATAGCTTCACAGTGCTGAGACTTGACCCGTTTTGCCACCAGGGAGGCCCCTAAATCATAACATTTTTTAATCAAACATTTATAGCTGCCTTCACTGCATAGAGAATTTTATGGGCAATCTTGAAATATGTACATTTTCTTTTTTTTTTTTATAATATATATTTTTATTGTTATTTATGTCTTTTACATTTTGCATTCCCCTTGGGTAGCCCACCACCAATTCACCCGTGATCCATCTCCATGGTCCCTTGTGTTCTTTTCTATTCCATTTTGTGCCCTTTCCCTTCCCTCCCTCCGGCTCCTTCCTCCCCCCCTCCCCCCCCACTGATTG